>JASAMX010001971.1:0-34893 GCA_030248175.1 Microlaimidae sp. YZB2_3 | reverse complement strand
TGCTCTCGGAAATTAAATCTTTTAAAATCTATTATTACAAACTTATTATAAATAATTTAGGAAATTAGTACAAAAATAATGCAAATCTCCGTAGCTCGGAGCTGCGGGAAAATTTTTACTATTTATAACTGATCGGTTGAAAATTTTTTCGGCGGCCTTTGTCGGCCTGACACGGCTAGCAGTGTAAAAAATACATAGATGGTCCGCGAAAATTGATGTTTTTAAATGGCGAAATTTGCAAAAAATAAACTTAAAAAATGAAATTTCTTATTCAAACCGGCTTGTTTAAAACTTTTTTATCAATAAGTTTCACGCGGGCTTAGAGCTTCCTGGTTGGAAATTTTTTAACAAACTAATTTAGTTTTGACAAGTAGGTTTCTCTCGGGAAAATTTTCACCAATCAACCTCGTTTATTTTCAATATTATTTTATTGCAAAAAAAAACACATTTTCTCCGTGCGATATTTTTCGGCTCTTCTTCAAGCGTGAGGAAAATTCGTTTTCTAAATAAAATTTAAACTTATATTTGTTTTTTGGTTAAAATAAATTATGAATAATGTTCCGATTAAAGTAATAATTAATGACAATTAAAATGATTCAAAAGCGCGCCGAAATTAAAATTCCTTGATTGTTTTGTTATTGACAATTGACATAAAGAGCCAAAACGTTTGATATTAATTAGTTTTTATATTAATAATTTGCTCCCACATTCTTTTTTAATTTGTTAAATAATCGATAAAAATAATAAGAAAAAAGAAATAACAAAATTTACATAAGCAAGAAATTTACGTAAGAAATAATTTACATAAGCATGAATGGCACACAGCCGATTGGTCCTTCCGTATGATGTTTATTTCAATAATAGTACGTTAAACAGTTTTTGCGCGGTTTTATAACAAAAAATTAAATCACTTCAAAAGGGGCGAACGCACTTTTCAATTAAACACTCTGCAAATTTACGCGACTTTTTTATTTATTTATTTCTAACAACCAACGAATATAACATGATAATATTTTTAATCAATTAGCAAACCGATTACGGTAATAACATATATAAAAAAAAGTCAAACAATTAACAACAATATATGGAGTAAAAATTATAGGTTATTAGAAACTTCGGTCGATTGAAAACTTACACGTGCGAGTGCTGAGCGTTGTGGATAGGGAGGCAGACCCACTCGGAGTCAGAGGTAGTGCTACTTCGTCGATACAAGTCCAATTTGTGTTTCTATAATAGGGAAAAACGTTTAAAAAATAGTAATGTTCGGAGCTCTGGAGCACTTCCGAAAGCTTTAAAAACTGTGCCTGGGGATTTTTCTAAATAATAAAAAAGTAATGTCATATATTATTTTGTGAAATCTTTTAAAAAACTAAAAGTCAAAAACAAAACAACAAAAATAAGCCAAAAATTCGAATTGAATATTTCAAAACTTATTTTAATGTTAAATAACCTATTCTTAGTATAAAGTTAGATAAAATAAAGATATTTTTACGAAAAAAGAGAAAAATGGACATTTACAAAAAATAGAATATTTTCTACTTTTTATGAGACAGAGCAATTATGAAAAATTATAAAAGAATGTGGGAGCAAATTATTAATATAAACTAATTAATATCAAACGTTTTGGCTCTTTATGTCAATTGTCAATAACAAAACAATAGAGGAAATTTTAATTTCAGCACGCTTTTGAATCATTTAATTGGCTTTAATTATTACTTTAATCGGAACATTATTCATAATTTATTTTAACCAAAAAACAAACACAGTCATCGGTGACAGCTCCAGCTCTAGCGACGAAAGCGGTTCAGAAGGAGTAAATGAGGAAATTTGGGACAAATTGCAAACCGTTAATGAGCGGAAACAGACGAAGCGACGGAAAAAAATTAACGCCGAAGCGGAACCCCAATCGCCCGAAAGTGAAGAGCTCAACAAAACTGAAAGGCCTCATTTGGCTAAAAAAGGGAGGCTTAAACTGGCGGAAGCGGTCTGGTTGGCCCGGGTAAAAGGAAACAGAAGCAGAACTATGTTGGGATTGAAAGCGAGCAAAAGGACTAGGTTTTTATAAAATCCGTCCGTAAAAAAGCGAAAAAAGTGCTGGAAAAAACGATTTCGATTTCTTATGGTGCTAAGACGTTAGCTAAAAGATCTGAACTGAACGCCGATATTGACGAAAATCTTATAGCAGATGAAGAAAAAAAATTGACTGGGCATTCGTTGTCAGAAAGTGGGAAACACGTTAAGAAGAAGGTAAAATTGCTAGAGAAAAAGGTTATAAATAAAATTTGATTGATACACGTTGTTTATTTTGATGTTTTGCGTAAATATGAAAAATTTTGGTTTATATTGGAACGCAACAATGAGTGACAAACGATAAAATTAAAAATATTTCCAACATTTCCGAGTTTCAAAGCGCATCGTATCTGTTAGTGATGTTTATTAAAACTACGAACTCCGGAGCGGACGACCGTTTTTAAGAGCTCCGAAGCAACCGTTGGAACTCTGCCCTATTTTTGTACTAATTTTATAAATAAATTAAAGAGTGAAGTTTTTAGAGTAATATTTTGTTAATTTTTTTGAAAAACTGAATTTTTTTCTTTAAAACATATTTAAAACAATAAAACTACTGGTAAAAATGCAAATAAAGTAGTTTTGAAATGTTTAAATGTATTTTAAAATTAAATAAATGTAAAATCTTTCAGAAAGGGCGGGTATCTTTGTAAAGTTCCCTCCGCTTTAAATGTCCGGAGCTCCCGAGCATAATATTGGAGGGTAGGAACACTTTATAATTTGTTAAGCTTCTTTAAAATTTTGTAATTACTCAAATTATTTCCATATATCGCCACTAAAAATAGTATTAAACAAAATTCTCGATGAAAAAATTTATTAAACAAACATCTTAATGAAATAAAATTAATTAAAAATAATAAATTTCGATTTTTTTTTTATTTTTGACAATACGTTCCTGCAAATTTCTTCTTTAAAAAGGCTTTCAAGTAACTAGATAGTATGCTTTTACCGTAGTCTTAGTAGTTAATTAGCATATCTAGATTGTTAAAATGATTTTAAAATTTCAGAAGACATGTTTCACGTTTTTATTTTGGTTTTCGTTAAACAACAAGAACTTACTTTGATCTGAATTCTCGTACTGCAGTTACTCTTCTCATATACAGGATATTTCTCAATATCGATATATTATTCGCTTCGTTCTATATCGATACAAATTTTGTATTTCAAAAGTCATATTAACGCACCTTAGGCAAACAGGGAAAAATACCGGTATCTCACAAAATATTTGGAAGTTATTTGGTTATTCAAGAAATTTGTTTGTGTTGAAATTGATAATTTGCTATTATTAAAAAGGCGCTGTGGCAAATCAAATTTTCAAAGAAACATCTCCCTTTACCAAGCTGCGCCCACGAAAATTCAAAAATTCATAAATTACTTTATTAATCTATATCCAAATCCGTAAAAAAATTATAAAAAAAGAACCAAAATACTTTAATTACATTATGCAATGAACAGTTAAAACAAAGATTTTAAATGTGATTAACTCCATAAGAGAAGTTTCGGCTTCGAAAGGATGCCATTTTCAGTTACTAAAAGAAATTATAATAAATCAAAGAAATAAAATATGACATAAAATAAATAACTATAAATAATATAAAACATTTGACATTCTTTAATTTTTAAAGCGAATTCATTGTCGGCTAAAGTTACCATAAAATATCTCGAAATGTGGGGGCCCTTGTTTGTAATAGTCAATTTAAGGCATGTTAGTGCAACGGAAAAATAACGACAAGTATTTGTCATTGGTTTTATAGAAAAAAAAGAATATTCTAAAATGCTACTGAAAATCTAACTCACAGCGGGGCAAGTTGTTTTGCAAAAGTAAAGAAAAACAGAACTCAATCCTACAGTCATTTTTTATTGCATTTTTTATAAGTTATGCAACGGTGCTTTCAGAATTTTTTTTATTTATCTATTTTATGTGATAACTCTTAAAATTACTGGAAAAAAACAATGTTTAAATAACACCACTGTGTTGTTAGTTTACATAGGAATAAATTGTTAGTTTAGTTTTTAAAAAATATTTCAATGTTGCACAAATTATAAAATGCTTTGCAAAAAAATAGATTTATCGCATAATGTATTTTATGGATTTTTTATTTTGCTATAAAAAATTTCTTAGGGATTTCTTAAAATTTTCAGGTACTTGTTTAAAAAACTTCTATTTAATTTGTAAATTTTTTTTTCGAGATTTTTAGGAAATATATTTACATACCTAGTAATTTATTAATTTTCGTATTTTTATGAGCCTAACTTTTAATAGAGATTTGTCTATATTAAAGTGTTTGCTAAAAAGTTTTTTTACGGTAACTAATAAAAAAGTAACAGATTTCGGATTATTGTTACTGTTACTCAAATTTTAACTTCCACATTTTATCCGATTTTTCAACTTGTAAAATTTCTACTACTTTCTATGTTATAATCTATCAGTTTTTAGTACAATCTATACTTAAATTTTTTCAAGTAATACTGTAGATTCTTCTATACGAGTCACCGACAAATAAACTGGGAGAAGTATTTTTTAACCACGTACATGCTGTAACACTATTTCAACTTTTACACATAAATTTTCATTTTAAAAAGTGTTTTCGTGTAAATAAATAGTGTTAAGCTTGTTAGTGGCTTAAAAAATACTTCTGCCAGTTATTTTAAATCAAGCTCATAAGGAATCTCAAATTTTACTTGAATTAATTTAAGTATTTGCACGAAAAATCCGAATAAGAATAAAAATAAAAGTAATTGAAATTTCAAAAGTCGAGTACGGATAAAAGTGGAAGTTAAAATTTGAGTAACAGTAACAATAATCCGAAATCTGTTACTTTTTTATTAGTTTCCGTAAAAAAACTTTTTACAACACTAATATAGACAAATCTCTCTTAAAAGTTAGGCTCATAAAAATACGAAAATTAATAAATTACTAGGTATGTAAATATATTTCCTAAAAATCTCGAAAAAAAAATTTACAAATTAAATAGAAGTTTTTTAAACAAGTACCTGAAAATTTTAAGAAATCCCTAAGAAATTTTTTATAGCAAAATAAAAAATCCATAAAATACATTATGCGATAAATCTTTTGTTTGCAAAGCATTTATAACTTGTGCAACATTGAAATATTTTTAAAAACTAAACTAACAATTTATTCCTATGTAAACTAACAACACAGTGGTGTTATTTAAACATTGTTTTTTTCCAGTAATTTTAAGAATTATCACATAAAATAGATAAATAAAAAAACTCTGAAAGCACCGTTACATAACTTATTAAAAATGCAATAAAAATGACTGTAGGATTGAGTTCTGTTTTTCTTTACTTTTGCGAAACAACTTGCCACCTATCAGTTAGATTTTCAGTGCATTTTAGAATATTCTTTTCTTTCTATAAAACCAATGACAAATACTTGTCGTTATTTTTCCATTCACGATCATGCCTTAAATTGTGTTTTACAAACAAGGGCCCCCACATTTCGAGATTTTTTATGGTAACTTTAGCCGACAATGAATTCGCTTTAAAAATTAAAGAATGTCAAATGTTTTATATTATTTATAGTTATTTATTTTATGTCATATTTTATTTCTTTGATTTATTATAATTTCTTTTAGTAACTGAAAATGGCATCCTTTCGAAGCCGAAACTTCTCTTATGGAGTTAATCACATTTAAAATCTTTGTTTTAACTGTTCATTGCATAATGTAATTAAAGTATTTTGGTTCTTTTTTTATAATTTTTTTACGGATTTGGATATAGATTAATAAAGTAATTTATGAATTTTTGAATTTTCGTGGGCGCAGCTTGGTAAAGGGAGATGTTTCTTTGAAAATTTGATTTGCCACAGCGCCTTTTTAATAATAGCAAATTATCAATTTCAACACAAACAAATTTCTTGAATAACCAAATAACTTCCAAATATTTTGTGAGATACCGGTATTTTTCCCTGTTTGCCTAAGGTGCGTCAAATACTTTGGAAATACAAAATTCTATCGATATAGAACGAAGCGAATAATATATCGATATAAAAATATGTATATAAAAGTAGCTGCAGTACGAGAATTCAGATCAAAGTAAGTTCTTGTTGTTTAACGAAAACCAAAATAAAAACGTGAAACATGTCTTCTGAAATTTTAAAATCATTTTAACAATCTAGATATGCTAATTAACTACTAAGACTACGGTAAAAGCATATATTAGTTTCTTGAAAGCCTTTGAAAGAAGAAACTCCAGAAATATATTGTCAAAAATAAAAAAAAATCGAAATTTATTATTTTTAATTAATTTTATTTCATTAAGATGTTTGTTTAATAAATTTTTTTCATCGAGAATTTTGTTTAATACTATTTTAGTGGCGATATATGGAAATAATTTGAGTAATTACAAAATTTTAAAGAAGCTTAACAATTATCAGTGTTCCTACCCTCCAATATTATGCTCGGGAGCTCCGGACATTTAAAGCGGAGGGAACTCCGGAGATCCGCCCTTTCTGAAAGATTTTAAGCTTATTTAATTTTAAAATACATTTAAACATTCAAAACTACTTTATTTGCATTTTTACCAGTAGTTTTATTGTTTTAAATATGTTTTAAAGAAAAAAAATTAGTTTACAAAAAAATTAACAAAATATTCTAAAAACTTCACTCTTTAATTTATTTATAAAATTAGTACAAAAATAGGGCAGAGTTCCAACGGTTGCTTCGGAGCTCTTAAAAACGGTCGTCCGCTCCGGAGTTCGTAGTTTTAATAAACATCACTAACAGATACGATGCGCTTTGAAACTCGGAAATGTTGGAAATATTTTTAATTTTATCGTTTGTCACTCATTGTTGCGTTCCAATATAAACCAAAATTCTCATATTTACGCAAAACATCAAAATAAACAACGTGTATCAATCAAATTTTATTTATAACCTTTTTCTCTAGCAATTTTACCTTCTTCTTAACGTGTTTCCCACTTTCTGACAACGAATGCCCAGTCAATTTTTTTTCTTCATCTGCTATAAGATTTTCGTCAATATCGGCGTTCAGTTCAGATCTTTTAGCTAACGTCTTAGCACCATAAGAAATCCAAATCGTTTTTTCCAGCGCTTTTTTCGCTTTTTTACGGACGGATTTTATGGAGTCCGGGTCCTTTTCTTCGCTTTCAATCCCAACATAGTTCTGCTTCTGTTTCCTTTTACCGAGCAGACCGACCGTTTCCGCCAGTTTAAGCCTCGCTTTTTTAGCCAAATGAGGCCTTTCAGTTTTGTTGAGCTCTTCACTTTCGGGCGATTGGGGTTCCACTTCGGCGTTAATTTTTTTCCGTCGCTTCGTCTGTTTCCGCTCATTAACCGTTTGCAATTTGTCCCAAATTTCCTCATTTACTCCTTCTGAACCGCTTTCGTCGCTAGAGCTGGAGCTGTCACCAATATTTGCTTTTGATCTTCTTTTTTCTAAATTAAAAAAACTATAAAATGATGTGGAAAAAAAAAAAAACTTCAGGTGAGCATTTCACTCAAACGGTGCGTTTTATTAATAAAAAAACTTTATTTTATAATGTCATTTAAAATTAGCAATACATTAATATATTTATGATCTAAAATAAATCAACCTTTCTGTTAGTGAAATATGTCCAGCTATTTTAGCTTACATCATTTTTGTACAAACCTTAGTGGTTTTTTAATTAATATCATAAATACGCACAGGGCGTAAATACGCACAGGGCATAAATACGCAAAAGGGCATAAGTCATAACTACGTGGTGCAAAGTGCGAAAATACGAATTCTAATATAAAGCTGGCGGATGATTGTATAAAGCAGCACGCTAGTCAATGAAGTATTTAGACCTGAGATTACAAGTTTAAGTTTTGAATTGCTTATTTTTTAGCTAAAAAGGGCAAAATAGCAAATTTTTAGCTTTTTTTTTCCAGTGATGTTTCTACTCTCTAATATTTACAGAGCTCCTCACGGAGCTTCGTCCTTTTAAAGCAGAAGATAATCTGAAGTTTTGTCTCATAATTGAGCAATTTGATTCTTAATAAACCTTAAAGTATGTTTAAGTTTAATATCGTATTTTAAGGACTGTTATTTTTTAGTGTTTTTAATAAGTTTTAAAGCAAATTTGAATTGCAATAAATTTTTAGCAAAACACTATTTTTATTTTTTAGTACAAAAACTCTATTCCTATTTAAACTTTCTGACTTTTGAAGAAAAAAAACTACCTTTTGAGAATTGGTTTTCATTTCACTTCTGATATTATTTAAGAATAAAAACTGTTTTTGGTTGTTTAAAAGTTATGATGCCTTATTAGTTTACTCTTAAACTCCACTCCTTTCCTTATCACACAGAATTAAATTACGTTAGGTCACCTCACCTTGTTTTAATTTTGCTTTGGCAGCTTTAGCAACAGCTTTCTCGTCTAAAATTGAAAGACTGCTTTTAAGCAGGAGGCAATTAAGTCGCGTCTTGCAGTATATCTAAAAGAATAAAAACAAAAACTTCGAACCACATGTAAAGCCAAATTTTGTGGTCTAAATGGGTGTTAGCCATACATGGGCACGGGGGGTGGTTGAGGGGGTTAACCCCCAAATTCTGGGAAGGGAGGTTTAACCCCTCCCCCCACTCAAGTGGGGGGGGGGAGCATAGGTGGGCAGCCTCTCGGATTTTGGGGGGGGGGTCAAATTTTAGGGGGGGTGTCCAGTAAGACCCAAATTTTGAGGGGGGGTGTACCCAATATTTCCGCGCTGCCTTAAAATGAGCTTAAAACGCGTAAAAAAACGTAAAACAAGCTTATAAAGGCTTTAAAACTGTGTAAAATTAAAATAAGATCTTACTGCAACTTATAAATTTTATTTTTTTAATTCTTTTAATAAAAATATGCAGTGGAGCAGTCAGGATTTCATTTCGGGGCCGTCAGTCTGGGGGAGGGGAGAAAAAGTGTTGTCAAAGTGGCACGAAGTGCTGCCGCCTGCGCCGCGTAGCGGCGCCAGCCGACGCGAAGCGTCGGCCGGGGGGTCTGGGGGGTGTCCCCCCAGCCGCCGGAGGCGAACATTTTTTAATTTATATGTACTAAAAACTGCTTAAAATTGTCTCCTGGTGATCGCGTGAACATACCTTTTACTTTTGTTTTCTTACCTAATTTCTACATAATTTTCTGTGATCTTAAAAATTCAGTCAGGGGGGTTCGGGTTCGGGGGGAACAATGCCCCCCGGAGGAGAAAATTTTTAATTTGAGGCGCTAAAATACACTAGAAATTTTAATTCCAAATGATAGTAATTACAAAATTTAAGGTTTTATATAGCTATACTATACATTTATAACATGTGTTTAAAACGTTAAAAAAAGGATAATAGTGTTTTATAGTAGTTTTATTAAACATGTATGCCTTAACTACTGAATGGGATAATCGATTTGAAATTGAAAAAACTAAGATAAATTGCCAATTTTAACTGCCCGCGTAGCAGGGAAATTTAAACTGCCCGCGTAGCGGGGGAATTTAAAGGTAATAAAAGGTAATAAACGGGAAAATAAGGTAATAAACACTCCGCGCGAAGCGCGGAAAAATTTTTTAGTCCTTTTATAACACTTAAAAAATTTTCTTTGGGAGGCGAATTCGGGGGGGGGGGTGTCCCCGACTACCCCAAATTTAAGGGGGGGGTGTCAGCAAAATCCGAAATTTTGGGGGGGGGGGTAGAACCCCCCCCCCCCCCCCCCCCACTGCCCACCTATGGGGGAAAGAAAAGGTTAACCTCCCTCCAATTTTGAAAAAATGAAGAAAAAAACGTCTTTAAAATGACTTCTAACTGCCTTCAAACTTAAATTTTGAGGTCAAAATGAATGGTTTAAGCAATAAAAAGCTCAAAAATGCAATAAAAAGGGCTTTTTGATCTAAAATTAGCGTTTTTTACTTATTTTTTCTTCAAAATCGAAAAATGATATGGGTAAAATGCACTCCAGAAAAAAATATGGGTATTTTCGTTTCTCGGATTTTAACCCCCCCCCCTCTCACTCCGGACCAACTTGCCCATGTATGGTGTTAGCGGATCAAGCAACAGCAAACCAAACGGCAAACACACCCCAAAGTTGCGGCAAAAGGTGTCTTCAAATAAAAAAACGGGGTCTTAAAACAATTCTTTGCGGCTTATTAGATCATAATTTGGTCTCTACTAGATAAACATTCACTTCGACCCCACATAGTGCAAAGCTATATTAACCCATATATAAAATTCTGAGCAAACATGAGTGATTCTTAATGGTTCCTATTGCGAAATGTTAAATAAAGAAGTTCCCGCCATCAAATATAATAAAATGTTCTCGGGCTCCAAAAATTTAAAGCGGATGAGGTGGTGCTCTACTTATAAATGAGCGAATTAAATTTTTTTTTTTTTTTGAAACGCCTTTTAAGTTATTCTTTTTCATTTTAAAGACCATTTTTTTATCGTTTTTCTTAAATATTGAAAAAAATTCGACAAGGAACACCAAAAAATTGGATAAAATAACTCATGAGATTACTCTTTTGCCCGTGAAATTATTACAAAACAATGCGGAGCTCCGAAGCTCCAGAGTTTGCGTTTGAGCTCCGGAAACGTCACCAGGGTGTGCGTTATGCAGTCGAAATTTATTGCATTACTCTTTTTTCATTAAATTAGAAAAAAATTGCGAAAATAAATTAGAAAAAAAAATTAAAAAAAAAGTTGGAGTTCCGGTGTTTGCTCCGGAGCTCTGGTAATGTGACTATTGTGTACCTTGTGCAGAAGCTCTTTGGACTCGATGTTGTGCACGCGCACGAATCGGTCCAGTCCGCAGGTGGCCACCAAACCGGCTGACTCGTGGCACTCCACCGCTCGGATACTCCCTGCGAAGCCTTTGTACGTTTTTACCATCTTGCCTAAACGGTACGTTCTTAGGTACTATGACACAAAAAGTCACAATCAGTGTAAAATCAAGGTTACTCTGACTTATTTTGCATATATTCTTTATGTGCTTAAAGATAAAAAGAGTTACATCACAATTATTAGTATTTTACGCTGACTTTGACTTATTTTGCTATGGTAACAACGGGTAGTGTAGTGATTGAGTACAGGTCAGGATAATTTAGATCAAATAATTTTTATTATTAAATATTAGGGATGTACTCGGATGTCATGTTTTAACAACCGCGGATTCCGATTTTTGAAACCGAAAATTTGCAGATGCGAATCTCTTTTAATATTTTTACCATAACACTTTTGATTTCGGCGTGCATTTTAACAAATTTGTTTGTCAATTTCAACGTGAAAATAGGTCAAAAAAGCCTTTTTTTATGCCATTTTTGAATTTTTTAATGCTTAAACACACATTTAGACCTCAAAAGCTTAGTTTGGAAGAAGTTAGAAGTTTTTTTTAAATTCAGAACTAGGTAACTTTAGAAGTAAATTTATACGCCATAATCAAAATAGGCTATGTAAGCATATCGCTAATATTTTTGGCAAAATAATAATAAATTAATTTTAAAAAAATATAAAACAACACTCATTTTGTTCAAAAAGTATAATCAGTCGTCCAGTGGCGTGCCCAGGATTTCATTTGTGGGGCCGTCTGGGGGGGCAATACTAACCCTGAAGGGCGGTCTGGGGGGCAGCAGCCCGCCAGATGGGGGTCTAGGGGGCAAGACCCCCTCAACGGGGACAAGGGGCGAAGCCCCTTGTAAGGGGGGTCCGGGGGGCAGAATGCCCCTCCCCCGGGAGAAAAATTTTTTTTTATTTAAGGCGCTAAAATACACTGAAATTTTAATTCCAAATGATACTTATTACAAAATTTAAGGTTTTTTTATACCTACACATTTAAAACATGTGTTTAAAACGTTAATTAAAGGATACTAGTGTTTATAGTAGTTTTATTAAACTGTATACCTTAACTACTGAACGGGATAAGTGATTTGTAATCAAAAAACTAAGATAAATTGTCAATTTAAACTACCCGCGTAGCGGGAAAATTTTGCTTTTTTGACTATTAATATGGTTTTGGAAGGCATCAGGAAGGTTTCTGTATTAATATTTAAGAAAAATTTTTTTTTTCTCCCAAAATTTAAAAAACGTAAGAGTCCCTCCCCCTTTACGAAAAAATCCGGCTTCGCCGGATTTCGGGGGGGGGGGGGGGGGCGCCCCCCCCCCACTGCAGTCGTCGGATTCGGTAGTTTTTTTGTATCTAAAAATTTTAATAAAATTGTAAATTTAAAAATAACAAAAGACAACGCTTTCACACCTTTTCCTCGGAGATCAAACAGTCCCATTTGACCTTGGGTGGTTCCGGCGAGCACATGATGTCCATCCGCACATACGTCCATGGCCGTAAAAGGGACTTCGAACCAGCTGATTTCTCTCACTGGACGTCTCTGCCCGCTTTTGGGATCGTAGAGGCGAATCTAAAAAGAGGGCTAGGGTAACTAACTTAAATTTGGCCTGGCCAGCCTTAATTTCGGCTACCGGCTGTTATTTTCGCCAGACCTGTGCACTGCCCCCCGGGCTTTATTGGTGGGCAATTCCAAAACGGCGGCAGGCTGGGGGGGCAACTTTTTTAAAACAGGGGGGGCAATAAAACGGGGGGAGAAAAACAGGGGGAAAAGAAAAAAAACAGAAAAAAAGAAGGGAAAAGATAAAAAATGGTCAAAAAAGCGAAAAATAAGGTAAAAATAGGTCTAAAATGGCTTAAAATACATTGAAATCGGCTAAAAACTGCAAAAAATTTACGATGATGGCGTCATCATAGGTCAAAAATGGCGTCATAATTTTAGGGTACTTTTTCATTTTTTGGCGGGGGGGGGGGGCAATAAAACGGGAGGGGCAAATCCTGCAATAAAACGGGGGCATTTCCAGACCGTGCACAGGTCTGTTTTTGCTATGCATATAGTTAGTTAGGAAATAAAATAATGCATATAGCTTGATAGATGACCAAGACGGTCTATTTAGCCATACGCAGTTAATTTCATAATTTAACGCATGGAAAAAAAGAGCCGGTAGCCGAAATTAATGCATTGCCGTCTTTAAATCAGTTTCCCAAAAAATGTAAACATATTTTAAAGTTATAATTAATGCGCATCTAAAATTCATTAAATCGCGTGGGACATTTTTTTAGGATTTACGCTTAACTTTCTCCTCCCCTTACCCATTTATGACACTGCTGCTTAGTTTTCGACCCCTCCCTTCCAAAATTTATTTTCTAATGGTTGACAACTAGCCTACCACACTCACAACAGACCCCTAATTGCTGTGGTACTAGGGGGTCTTTAGAGCGATAAGTGGTGATCTTAAAGCCCAAAATTTGAAAAATTTGGGTCGCGAAAAATAAATCGGAGCTATAAATAAAAATTTTTATTTATAGCTCCGAATTAAATAAATTAAATAAAAATTTTTAGGTTTGGTTTAGGTAAAGGTTTTTCCGATTTCTACTTTCGGTCCGAGTTATCAACTTATGGTTTTAATTTTCGCCCTAAGTTCTATGACATTTTATTGTGCTATCAGTGTCCTCATTTCTCATACCACTTAAAATAAAATCCAGGCAACGCTACTGTGTAGAACTGAATTGCTTCAACTCCTTGCTAAAACCAGTAGAATAATATAAATATAAATAAACAATTACCTGATGGTGTCCGGTACAGGTCAATATTTGATCGCTACTAGGCATAAAACGTATGTCAGTCACCCAGACTGGAACCCTTAGTTGCAACCAATCGGGACGCACCTAAAATAGTTTTGCTTACTTTTTAATGCAATTGACAATAAAAAAAACGAAAGTTATTCAGTAGTCTTTAATTTTGGTTAGAGGTGCGGTGCGGAGTCAAAGTTTTTGTCTTCGATTTTGATAACTTTTTGTGAAAACTTTTCCTTCAGGCTTAATAGTCCACAAAATTTTTTTCAACAAAATATCTTTAGTGGTTCAGGAGTAATGACCCCCAAAAATGCCATTTTTCGACAATTCTGTACGTGACAAATTGCTCAGAGTATAACGATTCTCGTTACAAATTATGCATTCAAAGAAAGCGGCTACTTTTTACTTTAATTTCATACCTTGATCGTTCAGATTGGTACAGTATTTGTCGAGATATTGCGTTTCTTGTACAAAAAACACTCGACTTTTTCGCTGAAAACACGAAGTGAAGGAAATAAAGGTTGGGCAAACTGCACAAAATCACTGCCGTCGTTTGGCGTTTTAAACAAAAAAATCGCGGGTTTTTTGTACGGGAAACGCAATATTTCGACAAATATTGAACCAATCTTAAAGATCAAGATATTTTTAAAAAGAACAGACATGTGCACTGCCCCCCCCCCCGGGGTTAAACCGGGGGGGGGGCAATTCCAAATCGGAGGGGGAGGCTCGGGGGGGCAACTTTTTTGAAACGGGGGGGGGGGCAATAAAACGGGGGGGGGGCAAGCAGGGGGGAAAGAAAAAAAAGAGAAAAAAGGAAAAAAAAAGAGAAAAAAAGATAGGAAAAGGGAAAAAAGGGACAAAAAAAGCGGAAATAAGGTAAAAATAGTCTAAAATGGCTTAAAATACATTGAAATAGGCTAAAAACTGCAAAAAATTCGCGATGATGGCGTCACCATAGGTCAAAAATGGCGTCATATTTTTAGGGTACTTTTTCCTTTTGCGGGGGGGGGGGGGCAATAAAACGGGGGGGGGGGGGGGGCAAATCCTCCATTAAAACGGGGGGGGGGGCATTTTCAGACCGTGCACAGGTCTGAAAGAATAAAAAGTATTTTAGTTAAAACTCATAACTATCGTGTTTTTCTTCAAAAAAATTTAAAATAAAAATAAAATGCGTAAGTGTTTAAAAAATATTCCTTTGGCCTACAGAAGCTGGTTTATTTTCTTTGTGTAAGTCAAAAGAAACAAAGTAATAACAGGACCGATCTCCTTTTATCCTTTTCTAGAAAAAGTTAACCCCCCAATTTTGGAAAAATCAAGAAAAAAATGTCCCCAAACTTAAGTTTTGAGGTCAAAATGGATGTTTTAAGCAATAAAAAGCTCAAAAATGCTATAAAAAGAAAGGGCTTTTTGACCTAAAATTAGCGTTTTTTACCTATTTTTCCTTCAAAATCGAAAAACGATATGGGTAAAATGCACTCCAGAAAAAAAAACCATATGGGTATTTTGCGTTTCTCGGATTTTAACCACCCCTCCCTAATTTGGGGTTTAACCCCCCCCCCCCCACTCCGGATCAACTTGTCCATGTATGGCTCTAATTCTTACATTTTTCGCGGTAAATATCGGCCGATCCGCCTTTTCCAAATCCCACAGTTTCAGAGGGTTCTCCCTGCCTCCGCTGGCCACAAGATTCTCCGAGATTTTCCTCGGGCTCCCTCGCGTCGTATGCAAATTCCCACCGGTGTCCACTGAAAGTTCGCTGCCCCCACTTGTCAGGTTCCACACCTTCACCAGTCCGCTCTCCACGCCGGAAACCACGCGGTTACTATATATAAACCAATATTATGGCACAAATCAATACAGTAGTATGGATGAGCGCAGTGGTAGAGCGTTTGTCTTGCGTGCTAAATATTCTGAGAACGAGTCCCCGCTCGTCAGGTTCCACACCTTCACCAGACCGCTCTCCACGCCGGAACCACGCGGTTCCTGTATAAATCAATAAAACCCAAAATACATAAAATCACAGGTGTGGCATGGGTGGCCGACCTACCTAAACTTAGGGGGGTATTTATTTACTCTGGGGTAAAGGCCAAAATCTGATTATGGATGTCATACCCCGGGGTCCCGGGATAAATCTCAAAACGCGCCTAGAAGATTTAGTATGATTTTTGGGTAGGTCTAAATAGGGGGGTTATTTTAAAATCGCTAAAAATATGCTTTAAAAATGCTAAAAGATAGTAAAAAAATCAATATTGTGAACAAACATTTTATTAAATTTAATGTGTTTACCAAAAATTACCAAAAAGGGCAAATTATTAAAATTGTTTGCGGAGTTGGTAGACAGAGAGAGGCAGGAGGGGGTCAGGGTTAGGGGAAAAAGGGAAGGGTACGCCAAAAATGAACATCTTAGGGGATGAAGAGTCACACCTTAGAGGGAGATGGGGATGGTGGTATCCCTTCCCCCCCTTTCCTCCCTAGGACTCGGACATCTAGGCGGATAAAGGAGAAAAAAGATCCCAAATCTCTGGCTACAGGTTGAACTATACTGGGCCTTGACTTTAATCGGGTTTGTTTACACCAAGATCTTTTTTAAAAAATTAAACTACCATATAGGTACTCCCAAGTTAGGAAGTTAGGAGGCAACCTATCCTTGTTTTAATTGTCCACATTTTCAGTGGTAACTGAGGAAATAAATTATGACGGGTTAATAATAAAAAAGAAATAACCTCGATAACGTGTGCAAGCCTTTTATTTTTCCCGAACCCCCTTCCAGCTTCAGTAAAGGTGTTAAACTGGCGGAGATGGCATCTACCAAACTCAGTTGGCGGTCCAATTGAGCGCACAACACTTCCGTTTGATCTCCTGAAACACCAACGAAATACAATGCATGAAATTTCATAAGTGATCATAATGGGGAGTCAGGAAGATATCCAGGTCCAGTAGGTAAAAATTTACATTCAAAAACACAATTTTGTGGTAAAAAACAGTACTTTTGTTCATTTATTGTAACTAGATAGCTTATTTTAGTCTTTAAAATTCTATTTTAGGGCTAAAACACGGTCGTACAGCCACTAAAAAAATCGTGAAATAACATTGGGTCATGTTTAGATGTTCTAGAGTGGGTGGAACATGTTAAGTGTTCCATTCCAAAAGTAGACACGCCTTTCCTCTCATTGTTTTTGTATTATCAAAAAAAATTAAAATGACTAAACTAATACCAGCAGCAGCCCAGGAAATAGCTTCGATTTCATTGGATCCTGCAGGCAGACTGGAAATTGAATTGTAATTATGAAAGGAGTTTTCAAGCAGATTAATACCTAAAATTAATATGAAAATAAAACAAAACTAATTAAAAATTGGCTGGAATTCTTTAGAGTTTTGTTTCAGAATAATTCAAGTAGTTTTTGATCTACTCTTTGCTTCACTCAGCGTTCGATATTTTCATCATATTTTACAGCAGAATATTAAAGTTGGAAAACAATAAAAGTTGAAGCTGGCGAATTAAATTTACATTTTACTGTGATTTTTAAAGAAAAATTATAGAATTCGCATGATTTAAAGAGGGTTTAATCAATGTTTACCAAAAAAACCTACGAATAATTCTTAAGTAAGACTTAAAATTAAAGTCTTTAAGTTTCGTAATATTTCTCTTGGAACAAATTGTTGACTAACCGAGGATATTTATAAAAACTATTGTTTGTGCTCAATAAATGTATTGATTCAATATGCCTTGGCGCATTTTTCCTCCAAATCATCCCCCTTTTTATTTTTAATTTATTTCACAGCCCCAGAAAGCCAGCCAACCAGAAAAAAATTAACCACTACAAAATTTCGAAAAAAACATAAACTAATTACAAAAATTAATACGTAGGTACCTTTTAAAACTCCAGTTGACGATCCAACTATTATATCTGATGGTTCCGCCATCGTTTAAACATCAAGCGTCAGGAAAAATTATCATTACAGCGAAGCAAAATTTTTTAATCTAAACAAATATCCTAAAACTTAATTGGAAATACAATTTACAAACATAACATACCCATTTATTGAGACCTACAAAACATTATCTAATGTGTTAAAGGCACAAAAAAATTTTTACGGAGTAACGCCACAAGTTTTGAAACAAGAAACATTACGCCATAATTATTTAGCTAAGTTTTACGGTTTTTTTAAGCTGTGTAGATATCGGTGTTGGGTAGTGTGAAAGAGCGTCAAGCTTTGTTACTTTTGCCTCTTTTTTTGTTTTAAAGTAACAATATTAATATTATAATTAAAATTTCTAATATTGGTTGTTAATTAATTTAATCTTTAATTAATTTTTTCTTCGATCAAGCATCTTTCCATGTTTGGGTGTTTAAAAATATGTAATTTTTAAAGACAATAAATTAAACAAACACATAAGTACTTTAAATTCTAATTGTACTAAAAGCAATTTAACTTCTGATGGTCTATTCAATTAATTTGCTACAGGGGATTTTGTAGATTATTAAACATAAAAAATTATGTGGTGAAGAGCTAAAATATTGTGGCAAACAACTCTAAATTATCTATGCACCTGTATAATTGGCCAGGCCAGACTATTCAAGTTTTTTTTTGAATACATTATGAAAACTTGATGATTTTTCAGTTGTACTGTGTGGAACCTAAAATTTGTAATTAAAAAAATGGCTTTCAACAGATCCATTTTAATAAATTATGTAATATTGTTTGCCCGAGTTCTGAACTCTTAAGCTCCGTTTCTAGAGCTACAGAGTAGTACAGGTTTTTCTCAGAGATCGGCATATTTTTAAGCTAATTTGTGATAAAATTATGATTCTAATCAGTATTTTGGTCCAAACTGATGGTTTTTAGCGTTTTTTCCACTTTAATTTTCTACTGTCGTTTCGTTACTACAAGCCCGGAGGCTGTACTCCGAATCCTACCCGCATACGAGGCAAGTTTTATCTTCCGGTAAAGAGAGGTGAAGGG
Organism: Microlaimidae sp. YZB2_3; assembly: GCA_030248175.1. Taxonomy (NCBI): domain Eukaryota; kingdom Metazoa; phylum Nematoda; class Chromadorea; order Desmodorida; family Microlaimidae; species Microlaimidae sp. YZB2_3. Next base: position 16,268 of record JASAMX010001971.1, on the reverse strand, counting down.
TGCTTTCTGATTGGTCATTCGTAGTAAAAAGGCGGGGCCTTGTTAAAAAACGTTGTTTCAATATCCAAATCAATTGCCTGTAATGCGGGTGGGTTAACAACCTACCCGCATACTAGGCAAGTTTTTTGCCGTTCTTTTGTACTGTTAGAGCTCGTTGTTTGTAATAACTGAATGATATAGTAGAAAGGTGTTAATAATACAGTTAAAGATCGCACTTTGATTTTGCTTACTTAATGGTAGTGTAGTAGTCAAATTTGCTTTGCTTGCTAATTTTTATTATTATTAAAAAACTTTTGGTTTTATTTTAAAACTCAGTTGCCGTTGGCCGTTTCGGTTTCATTTGAATAGCAGACGTAAAAAACATGTTTTTTTACTCTTTTCAAAAGTTTTTCCCGTTTACGGATTTATTTAATAGGATTTTGCATGTATACTGCATCTATATTGTTATTTGTTTGCTACATTTTATTTATTTTTTGCATTTAAAGATGTTTTTGCATAATAAGCGGCATACAAACAAAAAAAATTTCACTTCCTTTGGAAATAACAAATATTCAAACACATTTTAAAGGCAAAAAAATAAAATAAGATTCTAAGAATGTATTTTTATCAGAAATTCATGAAAATTTACTTAATTTATTATGTAAGATGCTTAAAATTTTGAATTTCAATGTAATTTTTCCTGGATGCATATTTTCCTATACATTCGTTTTAAATTATAAATAAAAACCTATAGAACTTTTTATACTTTTTGCTTTCAACCAATTTAATTAAGAAATACACTAATGAGAGGTTTTTTACCCGGTTTTAAAAATATAAAAAGCATATTGAGTATAGGCAAACTAAACCTGGCTGATAACAATGACTTAAAGTATTAACAACAAAACGATTCTATTTTTTAGCAAAGGGTTTTTTAAACATTAAATGCTTTATTTTGAAATTATTTTTCGATTTAAAACAGGACGTCAATTTTTTTTGAATAATTTCCGTATATTTTGTAAAAGTGGAATTTCGAAAAATTCTACACCCCCATTCGTTTTTTAAACGACATAACAGAGCAAATTTAATCGTTCCGCTCATATTTTTCTACAATTTTATAAGGTCAGACAAATTAAATATTCTATCATACCGAAAAAAAAACAATGCAAAATCAACTCACACAAAATAAAAAGCCTGCAAACCTTGCGTCAAAATAAAGCCCAATGACATTCATAACGGTGTTTTTGTCTTTTTGCAGCTGCTTTAAGGTCGCCGCCGTCCCATGCATTTTTAACACGAAAACTTTTTTAGCGCAGTCCTACTGTATAAATCAAATGGGAAATCAGAAACTTTTTTATAAAGATTAACCCGCTAGGTTTTTTTAAAATCATTTGAAGTTTTCTTCGCTATTATTAAGTAACCTAAGCAACCATAAGTAAAAGAACAATAAAAACAAAAAAAAAACAAAATACAATTCGACAGCGAGTTATTTATCTTTTCTAAAATCAAAAATAAGATTCACAAAAATGTTTGGTTCGTTTTAATGATCAGTCCTTACTTTCCTGCTAAAAAAACTATTTCCAAACGTTTTTTTTAAATAAAACCGATATAGTTTAAAAGAAAAAAATATAACAGGCAAAGCAAAGCAAATTACACTGCTGTTAAGCAAGGAAAATCAAAGTGCTAACTCTGTGCTTTAGTAATTAAACAAAGACTTCTAATAGTAGCAAAGCACGGAAAAAAGTTGCCTAGTATGCGGGTAGGTTAACCTACCCACATTACAGGCAATTGATTTGGATATTAAAACTACGCTTTTTAAAAAGGCCCCGCCTTCTTAGTAATTAATTAGTAAACCAATTAGAGAACACCCTTCACCTTCCTTTACCGGGAGATAAAACGTGCCTCGTATGCGTGTAGATTTCGGAGTACAGCAGCCCGGAGGATCTATACTTAATAAAATTATTTAAATTTCGCTTAATTTTATTTCAAGTACTTGTAGGAAAAACCGTGAGCAGTAGTAAATCATGAAAATTTTCTAAGTCAAAGAAATTCGATTAAAAATAAAAGTAATCCAAAATCTGTTATTTTTATTAATTTCAGGAAAAATAACTTTTTACGACTATACCTGAAACATTTTTTGCAGTTATAAAAATGTTTACACTTCGAAAAAAAATACATATTTGTAAAATGTAAACGTTGGGTATTAAAACCCCGATGCATTTGACTTGCAAATTTATTCGATATATTATGTTTTTATTAATATAAAGCGGCAACAAGTACAAGTAAAACAAAAAAAAAACAATAACTGAAAAACAAAGAATTGAATCACCGTAAGTCATCACTATAATCTACATAGACAGGTTAACTTGTTCCCGTGATGGTCTTTTCCTCTGTTACAACCATGAAGCCTTCGTACGACAAAGGAGAAACCTGCGTCTCACGGTGGTGGTATTTTTGTGACTAATCTCGTACGTAAACCTTACCGCGGTAAACTATACACATGACCTAGGTCGTAAGTGGGTCATAAACAATTTTTGGTGCGTGATTAGTGCCCAATGAGCGATCAAATTGAAATGATTAAAGCTGTACGGTAGCAATAAACAAATTTTTGTAATATGAAATATCCTACGAAATACACTGTATCCGTGACTACAATCTGGGTATTTCTACTGCACAGCTTTAACCATTTCCACCTGTTCGCTCACTGCGCGCTAATCACGCACAAACATTATGTATGACCTAAGTACAAGCTAGGTCATACGAAATTTTAACGGTTGTAACCGAGAAAAAGGCAATCACGGGAACCTACATTAACAAGGTCGTAACCAAGGGGGGTCTACCCTTAGATTGTTATGTAGTGAGACTATAAATTTAAAGGTTAGGAGAAGTAATTTATAAAACATTTTTTCGCACTTTGCATCGCTCAGCTGTAGTTCAATGTACTCATTTTACAGTTGTTATTGTTTCGAAAATTTTAAGGTCTCAAATTGTTTGTAAAAAAAATTTCTTTGTTTTAGAAACTTAATTTTTATTGAATAATAGGAAAATAATGCAGGATGTGGCATAAACAAGGCAATAAACTCTCCGCGCGAAGCGCAGAAATATTTTTAGCCTTTTTATAACGTTTAGGATTTAGACCCCCCCTGGACCCCCCTTTTGGAGATTTTGTCTAGGGTTGGACCCCCTTTTTTTAAAATCCTAGCTACACCCAAGCTACATTATATTATAGTTGGTTTAGAACCTATATATTGTATCACTCTATGTGATAATTCCCGAAGATCTGAGCTTCAGAGCAACTCCCATAGTACAAAATCCGTTTTTACTAATTTTACAAATAATTCAAGCGTAATTCCATAAATTATCCTTTTTACAATTTTTTTTTAAACTTTGTTTAAAAAACTTATTAAAAACGATAAAAATACTCTTAAAAAATCCGTATAGTATAACGAAAAAATATATAAAAAAGAAAAATAAAGAGCAAACCGCTTGAAAAAAGGTAGCAATTTAATAGTACTTCGAATGTACCATATAGTTATAATATATTTTTGGCGGAAGTTAAAACATAAATTTATGTTCAAAAAAGCTTAAAATCGCTCACTCAAGGAGCAGAGTTGGGGAGTTCCCTCCGCTTTTATTGGACGCAGACTTCTAAACAAAACGTGGAAAGTAGAATATCGCTAATCACTATTTTACTTTAAATCTGTTACATCCATACTTTTCTAAACTGTTCCAGTTATAATAACGCGGGTATAATCCAACAAAGTCATATAAGGAATAATTTACATACGGTTTGATTTGAAATGCGTTTGCAACTCTCGCAGCGCCTTAATTTTTTGCTGGAAAACCGAGCGAAAACTGCTGAATGTACTTTTATTACTCAACTAAACATCATACAATACGGAACGACCAATCAGCTACGTGCAAGCCATATTTACGCAAATTATTTCTTACGTGAATTAGGTCGATTATTCTATATTGTTAACTCATTTAGTTGAAATAACGATAATTTATAATTAAAAAACCCGAATACATGTACAACAGTGATATTATAGAGATTATGAATTACTGGCAAATAATCGCATATAATAAATATGGCAACCCATAATGATGATTGGTAAACCTAAAAAAAATCAGTCAAAATAGGACTTTTTATAGTCAAATAATTTGAAAATGCTATATTGTAAAACGCGTTTAGACTACATGTAAAGAGTAAAAATACATGTTATATACGATACAGTACGGCACAAATATTATTTGCCAACGCGAAAGTATAAGCAATTAGAAAAAACTTTAACAATTGGCAATCACAAAGTTTAAACAAAATATTTTATATTCATTGCTTTTTATACATGTTAAATATAAATATTCTTATATTATTCTTATCAAATATTCTTATTCCTGAATTAAAACTTTTCTTAATTTTTAATTTTTTTTTGAGATTAGTGTCAATAAAATTTACTCTGGAATGTTTGTTCTTTCTTTTTTTGATGAAACTTTTATATAACACAATGAAAAATAAATTTCTATAACTAATTCAATATAAATATAAATTAAATTTCACAAAAAATTAAAGCTTTAACGCACCAAAATAAAAAAAAACATTTAACATAAATAATGCAATTCATGGCGATATTATGTAGGTAGGTATATTTTAGAGTATCGTGAAAATTGCTTAGGTGAAATTTAGAAGGGTTTACTCGCCAAATTATAGTTTTTAACACATTTGGCGATCAAAATGACAAAAATAATTTATTGTTATTAATGTTGGATGAAGAATCTCAACCATAAGTTGAATTTTTTCGCCCCTCCTGGCTTGTCTTAGCGCCTGCCCTTTGCAAAATCTGCATAGGAAAGATAAGTTAAGATAAGACAATTGTAATTCATATTGGCGGCAATTAAGTCGAAGATTTGATGTTGTTGATGAAAAAAAAAAAGAAAATAATAGAAAAAGAAAAAAAAGAGAAAAAAATACAATGAAATGATGAAAACAGTATGAATTAAACTATGCATAGACTATGTAAAATTAGTATAAAATTAATTCTGTTATCTGATCATTAAGCGGGAAAAAAAGTTTCAGGTAATGCAACAACAACAACACTCTGGATTCACTTGCCCGTGTACAGAGAGAAGTCCACCTTTAAATTTGAGAAAACCTTTAGGATCAAGATAAGTAGAAAAAATTAACAAGGTCCAGATCTTATTGCACTGCTCCCTTCCGGGGTTTTATTGAAAGGAGGCAATCCCAAAATCGGTGGCACGGGGGGCAAGCAAAAGATAAAGAAAACAAAAGAGAAAAAAAAGGGAAAAACAGATAAAAAAGCAAAAATAAGGCAAAAATAGGTCTAAAATGGCTTCAAATGCATTAAAATAGGCTAAAAACTGTAAAAAATTCGCGATGATGGCGTCATCATAGGTCAAAAATGGCGCCATACTTTTTGGGTACCTTTTCATTTTAGCGCGAGGGGGGAGGGCAAAAAACGGGGGAGAGGGCAAATCCTCAAATAAAGCAGGGGGGAGACATTTTCAGACCGTGTACAGGTCTGCATAATGTTGTGATAGTTAGTCAAAAATCGAAGTAGGTAGTTAAGTAGGTAGTTAACTACTCTAAAAATTAAAACTAGGTAGTAAAGTAGTTAAATAAAATTACAAGTAGGTAGTAGGAAGGTAGTTAACTACTTGAAATTTTGGAACTAGGTAGTTAAGTAGTAAGTAGTTAAGTAGGTAGTTAAGTAGTTAATTTTTTTAACTAAATATATACTTATATTAAAATCTTAGTGGAACTAATAAATTTAGATTCTAAGTGCAAAATAACACTTTGTCACATCTTAAATAATTAACTGTATCCATATTTCATTGGTTTTTTTCAGTTCTTTATGTTCAACAATACTTATGAGACGGCTGGACAGGTTATATAATATAGTTGAAATTCAGGAAGTTGTTTACAGAAAAAATAATGTATTCTTAAGTTAGTTTATGTTTTCCTAACGTCTTTTGCAAGCTCACGTAGTTGGAAGCTTATTCAAAAAAAGTTGTTTTTTTTCATTTCACTGCGGTTTTTCCCGGTTTCTTGCAAAAACTTCCTTTGATTTATCTTTATACTTGAATTTTATATAATTTTTAAATGACGTAGGATATATTGACTCAAAACTAATATAGATTTACAAAAAAAGACAATATGATGTATGAGTAAACAGTTAACCAAAATTAATCCCACACAACATTCAACACAACACAAAACCTTTTTTTGGTTTTAAAAACCCACTTGGGGTGGATTCCAAAAAAAGATGATGTATTAAAATTGTTTGTCTCATTTATATTATCTTGTTGGACAATGGAAACCGGAGAGTTCAAGTAGTGGTTAAGCTTAATATCCTTTTTATCAGAAAATAATCATTGCTTTTAAATAGTTTCTTAATTAAAATATTTTTTAAATCGTACATTGAAATCATAAAGGCTGGTTCGTACTTACGACAAAACGTCTTTTGGACAAAGTCCAAAGGACAAATTTAGAAAAGCCAAAACGACCTTTGGACAAGCCAAAACGTCTTTTGGACTTTTTCCTTTGGACGAAGTATAAATGCTACTTAAAGTTTGTCCTTTGGACAAAGTCCAAAGGACAAAATGCAAAGGGAAAAGTCCAAAGGACAAGAAAATATGAACACGTTGTCCTTTGGATTTTGTCCTTTGGACAAATTCCAAAGTGGACAAAGTCCAAAAGACGCTTTTACGCTGTATTTGTCCTTTGGACAAAGTCCAAAGGTTTTTTGTCCTTTGGACTTTGTCCAAAGGTTTTCTGTCCTTTGGACTTTGTCGAAAGGACGTTTTGTCATAAGTATGAACCAGTCTTAATAATTAAAATTAATATATATTAAAAAAAACCTATTTTTTTGTTTTTTAATTAAAAACTTTATATAAAAAAATGCATCATACTTTTAACCAAAGCAAATAAAAACAAAAAAAAAAACAAATTTTTGTTTTATTTGAACTAAAAAAACAATCAACGTTTGTCTTATTATTATTATAATTTATGTCAACAATTTCTTTTATGACGTAGTGGAAAAATTTAAGTATTAGTAGTTTTTCCACAAAATGAAACGTGTTATAAGCAAATAAAGGAGCACTTTTTGTTGTTACTCTACTCAAAGCATTACATTTCGAAGTGGGGTCATAAACTATAAGGCACTTTGTGTATAAAATCATTGTTGATTGTCCAGATCCGCATTTTAATTGAAGACAATTAGCACGTGCAAATTACTGTGGATGGATGGATACAGTTGTTGTATGCATAATATATGCGTGACTGCCTACTTCACAACTAGTTTTTACCTACTTCGTTAACTACCTACTGCCTACTTCGCTAACTACTTTCTGCCTACTTTGTCTCTATTTTGTTGACTACTTGTTTCAACTACTTTATTTTTTGAAAGTAGGTAGTTAAGTAGGTAGTTAACTACTTCTAGAAAGAAAAGTAGGTAGTTAAGTAGTTAGCCAAAATCATGGTAGTAAAGTAGTTAAGTAGTTAACTACTTAAGTAGTTATCACAACACTATCTGCAAGATAAAATGTTGAACAGGGGCGGGAAGCCCAGAGGTTTTTTTCCTAAAATACAAAGTTGCAGGTTGTTGCTGCATTACCTGAAACTTATCTCCCCTATGCAGATTATACAAAGCGCAGGCGTTGAGACAAGCCAGGAGGGGCAGGTTGAATAATCAATTTAAATTCTTATCTATATAAAAACAATATACCAACCAAAACGTTATTTGAGTTTCTACTAAAAGGCTATTTAAGCAGGTTAACAAAAAATTATTCAAACACTATCTGTAAAAATACATACCACTGGTAAAAATATAATATAAGCTCAAATATTAGGCTACGAGGATACATTTTGTTTTTGTTTTTTTTTGAAATATATAAAGGATTTCAATTATATACATACATATAAATAATTTTAAAATTATATTTATACACCTTCGTCGTGTTTAAAAGCAGGGACGTAACCAGGAGAGCGGGGGAGAGGGCGGCCGCCCCCCCCCTCGAAACGATCGCCAGATAGTAAAAATTTGGGGTTTTTAGAGGCTAAAAATTTAAACATTTCTTTCTAGCGCCTCGCTCATCGCTCGGCGCCAAACTATAAAATAATTTAGTACCACAATTAACTCCCAAAAACCAAAATTTTTTTGTACAATCCGCCCCCCCCCCCCAAAAAAAATGAAACCCTGGATACGTCTTTGTTTAAAAGCAGCCGTGTGAACAAAAGTATTCATAGACAAACACAACCTTAAAAAGTGAGAAAACAAAACAGAAAAACATGGCACTTATTTGCTTTATTAAATGAGAAACAAAAAACAACTAAATGCAAAATTCTAAGCAGGCACAAGGCATCACCAATAACATTTTTTAAGTAAACAAAGCTTATAAGATTAAACTGGTCCAGATATAAAAAACCACAAACAAATTCAATAGTATTTTAAAACGTTAACCTGCATTTAAAGTATAATAAAAATATTTTTCTGTATTTTTATAAACGACGATAGAAACGCATAAATTTTTATAGTGCAAATGAATGTTAGAATGATCGAATGACTAAAACATTTGCGTAAAATTTAAAGGGAAAATACTGTACAAAATATTTAAAAAGTTCTTTGTGCCTATTTATTATCACAAATTAAAAGCTATTTAAACTATTGCTACATTATAGGTTTTAAAAAAATTTTAAAATTATGCAAGCAAAAAAACCTGTTTCGAGTATAAAAACAAGTTCATAATTAACCAATTATAACACGCAATAAAAAACTAGCAAATAAATACCAACCACGTTTAAATACAAAAAAATCAACCACCGAGTGCTAATACATACCAATGACAATTGTACAGACTATTATCTGTAATTTTTCATATTTCTTTAAATTAAAAAATTATAGTGTCGTACATCACAAAAACTGCGCTAATGAGTCGATTGTTAAGGTGTGGTGGGGTAAAATTATTATGTATCCATAAAATAGCTAAACTTTGAATCCGCATTTTTTTATAGGAAACGAAGCAAAAAAGAGAAATAACGCATTTTTTAACAATTTTAAACAATTAAAAAATCTCTGCTCTAAATATAAAATCTGGAGGATTTTGTTTTTTTATCATTTTTTTTGTTTGAAGGAAAAATTGGCGGGCGGAGGAGTTTGTTAAACCAGTCGAAACTCCCCCTCCCCCACTCGCCCATCTATGTACACCACACAGCATAGACACAACACAGCGTCAAAGTATTGGTACCATAGGTGTTTTGGTCAGGTTTACATGGAGGTTCCACCCCCGGGTGGAAGGAAGCCCAAAATTTTTGAGGGGCTCTAGGGAGGTCCGGCCCCCCTGGCTTTTTAGGGGGCTCGACCAGTGGTCCGTGATTTCAAATTTAGAGTCCAGAGGGGTCCGATTTTTGGACAAAATTTTTTTAAATCAATATTTTAAGTGTTTTTAGGTCTAATATTGAATTTTATAATACTAAAACAGCCTATTTAGGCCTAAAAAGAAAAACCTCGTTTCTGATAGTAAATAAAAAATTATACTGTTTTGTAAATTGGTTGGGAGTGGAGAGGGAGGAGGGGGCGGGAGAGAAAGGGGGGGGGGGCTCGCCAGGGGGGGTCAGGCCGGACCACTCTCTTTGGAGGGGGGGGAGGAGGCCATTGAATTTTTGTAGAGGAGAGAAAAGGATGGGGGGGTTCGAAATTTTAGCTCTAGAGGGGGTGGACCCTTCTGTCCCCCCCAAAAAAAACACATATGATTGGTTTGGTACAACTTCAATCCGCACAGCAGCATAGCAGAGTAGAATAAAAAAAATTTCTAATTTTACCATTTTCTAACATTCTACAGAAAAATTATAGTATTTCTAAGAAAACAAATAGTTCCATTTTAAATTCCATGAATGTATTGCATTTTAAAAAATTTAGCAAACACTTTGCGAATTTTTTTATTGCATCTGTAACGTAGTATACAGACCTGTGCAGTGCCCCCCTGGGTTTTATTTGCGGGGGGGGGGCAATTCCAAAACGGGGGGGCATAGGGGCAACTTTTTTGAAACGGGGGGAGGGCAATAAAACAGGGGCAAGCAGGGGAGAAAAAAAAAGAGAAAAAAGGAGAAAAAACAAGGGAAAAGGGAAAAAAAGGGACAAAAAAGCAAAAATAAGGTAAAAATAGGTCTAAAATGGCTTAAAATGCATTGAAATAGGCTAAAAATTCTGCAAAAAAATCGCGATGACGGCGTCATTATTATAGGTCAAAAATGGCGCCATAATTTTAGGGTACTTTTTCATTTTTTGGTGGGGGGGACAATAAAACGGGGGAAATCCTCCAATAAAGCGGGGGATGGGCATTTCCAGACCGTGCACAGGTCTGAGTATGTATAGGTTTAAATGGGAAAGTTTAAAAAGTCAATCTGACACTGTCGCAAAAAACTTTTAAAGTTTGAGAATACCTAGGACACCCTTTTAAATTTCGGAGGTTCCACTACTAAAATCACTAGAAATTGGAATTCGGAGGATACCCATTCTGGAAATTTTTGTATTATCTTGGCCTATAAGATATTATATCACACTGTTTAACCAGGATTTAACGTACCGGAAAAAATAAATCCTAATAAACAAATATAATAATGATTCCAGCCGCCAATATTTAATATTATGCCGAGATGAGACATCTATAAGGTCTCACACAGTTCTTTATTTCCGTGCCAATAGAGGTAAGTTCTTCCAAAATTTAGTTCTACCGATAGGAATGACAGCTAGAAAAAGTCTTTTTTTTCCTTTTATATCGTTGCATGCAGTTTAATTTGCCTGGCTTTCTTTCCCTCCCCGCAAGTCAATTCGTTTAACTTCGACTAATCTTCAATTTTAGACTTTAAAATCCAATTTTAAATTTAAAGCCACTGAATTGCAATTTTTCAGTATTTCACTAACTATTAGGGTAATAGAAGTTGAACTTATAGTAATAAGATGCCAGCGATTGTATCCGGTCGGTCGGCCGTATTTTACCACACTGGAATTCTGAATTAAGAGTAAAAAGTCAACACCGACTGTTGATTTCCCCGGAGAAGAAGAATGGGCGGCATGTCCCGAGTGAGAAGATCCAGCCACGCCATATACAAAAAGGCAGAGTAAGCGCCTTTCCTAGGCACCGGCAGCGTTCTATAATAATACAAATAATCATAGATGAGAAAGGGGGGTATGGTGGTGTCCATCCCCCCTAGCCTCGAAATTTTGGGACCCCCCCCCCCCTTAGACGAAAATCCAGGGGGGGCCCATCCCCCCAAATTTCCCAATTTTTTACAACTTACCCCCCTCTAGAATTTGAAATCTGACCTTCCCTCCCCCCTCGGGAAATTTTTAGGTGATTTTTTTATACTAAATTTTCTTCTAAAAACGTGAATTTTTATCACATATTCATGCTTTAACACCCTTTTTATACCAGAATATTGTTTTTTCTTCAATAAAATGTAGTATTATCCTATAAAAAGAACAATTATTAAAGTTATTATGGTTTAAAACTGTTTTGCTTTGGACACCGGACCCCACCTACCTGACCCCCTTCTAGATTTCAAAATTTCGCACCCTGGGTCGACCCCCCCCAAAAAAAAAGCTAGGGGGGCGGACCCCCCTGGGACCCCCCCTAGAATTCAAAATTTTATTTACCTCGGGTGACCACCCCCCTAGCTTCCCCGACCGTTCTCACCTATGAAAATAATAATAATTATTATTATTATAGCAATTAGGGTAACTGACTTAAAGTCGGTCAGGCCATAATTTCGGCCACCGGCTGTTATTTCTGCCATGCGCATAGTTAATAAAATAAACTGCGTATGGCTAGACAAATAAAATGACGATCTATCTAACCATTATACGCAGTTCATTTTTCATAGTTGTAGGAATGGCAAAAATGACAGCCGACAGCCGAAATTTAGGCCTAGAGTATTTTAAGTTAGTTACCTTAATGGGCATCGTATTTTTAAAACATCAACACCTGGATAGAAAAACACTTACAAAACGACCAGAGAAGACTCTTTCGAGTGCTGCTGCAGTAGTTCCCTGGTCCGCAAGTGGCGCCAAGTCCGGTCTTTTGTTGCCGCCAGTTCAACATCCGTGATTCCTTCGTATTCCACTGCGGGGGCGCTAGGGTCGCTTTTGACCTTGAACGGTTCAATCAAGTGCTCAAATTCTGTTAAACTAAAAATAATTGTACTTGGTAGTTTTTCTTGGGGGAAACTATCCCGGCTTTTTACCGAGATAGTCTTTCCGGAAGGGGGGGAATAGAGGGGAAAAGAAATCCCGCGACATCGGCCAAAGCGTCCAGAAAAACTGGTCCAAAGCTACATTTTGTTGGTCGTTCTTAGAGGTCCAGGGTTGATAGATAAGTTGGATGTTGGGGGCAGTAAAGGAGGACATCGTGAGGTTCATGGTTGCAGTCTGTGCATAATTTTTTTATTTTGCTATTAATTTTATGTTGTAAGAAACGAGTTTGTGACATTAACCGGAGCGCAGTTGGGCCAGGGTGGACATGGCTGGTCTGGGTAGCTTGGAGTCGGTCGTGTCTTTGTCGGGAAGCTACCAATGGATCAACTCTTCCAGTTCAAACGACGGGAACCTGTTACACCCTTTAAAATAAATTTCAGGGAGGTGGAGAGGTGGGAGAGGATGCAAATCGTTTTTGGCCGGAAGGATTATTTTATCTGCAACGTGACCTTCCCATTCGCCGGGCGCGGGGTATTGGAGTTACCATTAACGATGCTCAGTTTGAGCTTTCAGTTAAATTTCTGGCCAAATCCGATTCCAGCTGCTTTCGAGAAAGCATTAGACTTTGGAACAAAATTCCAAACTCAGTTATTTTAAATTAATCCTATGGGAGAAAATATTTATCCACCTTTTGAGTTAGGTAAATTCTTATCTTTAGAACAATAGAAAAAATTTATCCCGACTTTAATCTGGATAAAATTGATTTTTCACTCGCATCCTTAGGCACGTAAAAAAAGGGGGAGGTAATAAAACGGGGGCGGGCAAGCAGGGGAGAAAGAAAAAATAAGAAAAAAAGGAAGAAAAAGAAGGGAAAAAGGAAAAAAGGGACAAAAAAGCGAAAACAAGGTAAAAAATAGGTCTAAAATGGCTTAAAATACATTAAAATAGGCTAAAAACTGCAAAAAATTCACGATGATGGCGTCATAATTTTAGGGTACTTTTTCATTTTTTGGCGGGTGGAGGGGGGGGGCAAACCCTCCAATAAAGCGGGGGGGCATTTCCAGACCGTGCACAGGTCTGGTTACCTTACTAGGAAACTTGACCCGCCGCCCCAAAAATTTCAAGCAGGAATCTCCAAGAAAGGAATAGCTTACCTGGACGCTTGTGGCTTCTTAGTGATATCTGGTATAACAAAAACGTCTTGGAAATCGATTCTGAATTTACTAAGCAATGCGGCCATAGAACGCTGCTCCTGTTCCAGCTTATTTCGGCTGCTGGCGATAGTAAACACGCGTAGCTTGGCTCCTATAAATAGAGTTTTGTAAAAACCCAAGTTGTGATAATGTGTCAGAAATATGACGCGTCTCTTTTCTCTGGCAAAACTTGACCTCAGGACCTCAAGTTTCAAGATCCGCGTTTTCGCACAGCGGCAGAAGTTTTTACTTGCATATTTAAACAATCTGGATTTTTTAGTATTTTTAAAATGTCTTTGATGGTTTTAATTGGTCTTGCCTTTGCGAAATTATTAAATAATTACAACAAGTTCTTGAAAATGTATAATGCCGGAGCGGAGGTAAAAAAATAAAATTATAGTAATACGTTGTGGAAATATAGTATTTTTATACGGTTAAGCTCGTTACCTTCTAAATAGCTTTTGTGGTTTGTTAGCAAATGAGGAATTAGCAAAGTTAATCCGCCATCGTCAAAAAGCCACCTAAATTACAAAAAATAATATAATAATAATAATAATATAACAATATATAGTTTAACCTGACAGCGAAATGTATTTAATACGGCTTTAATCGCCTAACGATCTTTTTTAAAGTTTTACGATTTTTTACAATTCCAAAAGTGACAAACTGAGATAAAAAACTAACCAAAACTCAAAGACTGTTTGGAAGCGACAAATCTAACAAACCAAGATTTTTGCATAAAATCCGCAAACAATTATTAATTTGAAATAATGTCCCTTTAATTTTTTTCCTTTTTCTTAAAAAGAAAAGTCGATTTGCAATTTGCTTTATTGTAATAATGTGCATTTTTTTAAATTTTTTATTTACAACAATTAAAAAAATAATTTAATAAACAAGAATGAATGAATTGCGGTTATTTCTTAAAAAATAAGCAGAATTAAAATAATCAATAGAATTTTAAAGGAAAATTTAACAAACAGCGCTCAATTTTTATGTTTAAAAGGATTTTATCAATTTTAGTAATGTTTTAACCATTCCAAAAAGTATAAATGGATTTCTTGGCAGTTCTTCAAAAATCAGATTTGCTTATTTATAGACAAAAGTAAGTTAAATTTGCAGGTTCAAATGATTATCAAAAATTTAAGGCCGTTTGAAAGTCGCTAAACTATTTTAAAATAAAATTATCAAGGGGTTTTAGCAAAACACTTTAGTTTTTTTAATTTGTCACTACCTGATGGCATTTCGATTCAAATTACTACTGTTTTGTTTTTGCTTTTTGACATAAACTTAATCACCAACCCGATGACGTTAAAAACTATGAAAATTAACGTTAGAAGTTATTTTTTTTATAAAGCATTACACTCCTGTTACAAAGCTCAAAGAGCGGTTCGGCTCCCCCAATCAATTTACAATTTATACAAGTAAAATGCATTTTCGATCTAAATCTACTGTCAAAAATAAAAACATTTTTCGCACACAACAGCACTTGTATAGTATACCCATTTCCGACTATGAATTCCAAAAAAATTTACCTCCGACCCGAGGGTAGACAGATCCCCCTAGCAAACCTGACCAAAAAATCTACGCCGAGGGAGTTGAATAGCCAAAATCCACAGACCTGTGCACGGTCTGGAAATGCCCCCATCCGTTTTATTGGAGGATTTGCCCCCCCCGTTTTATTGCCCCCCCCTGAAAAAGAATGAAAAAGTACCCTAAAATTATGACGCCATTTTTGACCTATGATGGCGCCAGCATCGCGAATTTTTTGCAGTTTTTAGCCTATTTCAATGTATTTTAAGCCATTTTAGACCTATTTTTACCTTTTTCGCTTTTTTTGTCCTTTTTTCCTTTTTCCCTTCTTTTTTTCTCCTTTTTCTCTCTTTTTTTTCCTTTCCCTCCTGCTTGCCCCCCACCCCGTTTTATTGCCCCCCCGTTTCAAAAAAGTTGCCCCCCCCCGTTTTAACCCCGAGGGGGGGCAGTGCACAGGTCTGAATCCATATCCCAACATCCCAAAAATTCTAAAAAAACGTGACGATTAGCACTCACCAGACGTCGATAATTCCTTTCTTAACCTTTCGCTGGAACTGGTTGATGCTCTGGACCAACTCCTTCTGACCGTGGGAGAGTTGGCGATGGCGCGGGAAGCGGAGTTTCGTCGGTGACGTTTGTCCGCTCGTTTTCTCCTGCTGTTCCTGCTGAGGTTGAGGCCGAGGGGAAGGGTTTCGGGAGGACTGGGCTGTTGTCGCGTCATTGTTGCCGGCGGTGGTGTGAAGTGCGGTCGCTGGGTCCCTGGGTTCCGGCACCAGCGGAAAGTCCTCCCGCTCTTCAACGTCGCTCTCTTCGGGGGTGGCCACGAATTTTCCGGCGAAGGAGGACGCGGCTAAACGTGAAGAATAGTCATATTCTCAGAAGCTCTCAGTTCCTGTCCTGAGCAACCCCCAGAGCTCTAAAGCTGCGCCATATTTTTACAGATTTTTAATTTTTTTTTAATAATTAAAGATTATAGGTAAAATACTCGTAGCTGAGAACGCAGGCGTGGTTGAATTTTCGCATTTTTTATGAAAAAAAAAAAGTATTTTACATGTTATACGTTTAAAATCGATTTTGGTTAAGATTATTTAGTGGCAAGTTGACAATTAACCTTGCCGTGAAATACTTACTGCCGTCTACATAAACGGCGCAATGTAAAATGAATGATTTAAACTTATTTCCGGCCAGTGGTCCCTACGCGAAAAAGAGAGCATGCGTACTGTAAAATTGCATACGTACTCGCGAAATTGCGAACTCATTTCGGATATGACAACTTCAAGTAAATTTGAAAGCGTGCCTCTACATGATTTCTGTGAATATTAGTCCACGAGCAATATGAACGAGTCAAAAGTAGAAATGC
>JASAMX010001970.1:0-12241 GCA_030248175.1 Microlaimidae sp. YZB2_3 | reverse complement strand
TTCCTCAGTTACGTATTGCTCCTAAGGCTAATATTTTCCAATTTACCAAGCTAAACGCTAACACTGCAACTGATTCTAGAAGATACTTTTTTTAATTTTCAATTGATGATTCAGCAGATATCGAAAAAAACAGGGGCAATTTTGGTTGGTTGTTTTCAGCTTTAACCTATGAGGAAGAAGGAAAAGTATGGTATCGGTAAGAAGCTAGAAGGTTGTTTTTAAAACGAAGCGTGGGAATAAAGTTTGAAGTACAAAGTACAACGGTTTTGTTTAAAGGTTATAAAACTGACCTTTTTCGAAGTTTACAGCGGTTTTCTCTAGGAAATTGGCCGCTTCTAATAAAGTGGTTAAACCCCAGAAAATTATCCATATTTTCTTGAACAATCTATCCAACTGCAAAACTCCGCGCTTCCAATCGGCACTAAAACCCGGCGAGCGCATCCGACTTCCGCGAATCCGGTCAAAAAATCGTTTCCCGTAGCAGCTAGCTAACTGGCCGCGGTTGGGCAAATCGAACAGTCGAAACCTCAATAAATCGGGTTTACAAAAAGAGAAAATCCACACGCCGGGGTCCGAATTGACTTGGTGAAAAAAAAAAAAACTAACAGGGCGGGATAAAAATTGGCCAGTACAATGGAGTACGAGACGGTTGCTATACTCTCTTCGCTCTTCGCCTATACTCCCCGCTCTTGCGTTTCGACACGCTCCTCTCCCCGGTGCTCTTGCTCTCCTCGTGCGCTAGGCCTGGACGGCCGCGAGAGGCCCCGCCCACTTTTCCCCGCCGACCAATCAGCGCGAGAGCGGCGGCGCCCGCGGCGCATCGATCGTCGGGCGGACTTGTTTACTATCCGGCCGCGCGCTCCCCCCGCGCAACGTGGTTGCAGCGTGCCAATTCCATTCCGGACGCGGCGCGACCGTTGCCTAACGACCGGCGGCCGCCAGGAGTTTAAAAGAATTTTAATAGTTCAATATTAAAAAAATTAATTTAAAAAAAATACATATTTTAAATTTTTGATAAAATATTAATTATTAAATTTTTGCTTAAAAAAACATTCCACGTGACTTCTTTATAATCGAATATTTACCTTTATGATATCATCAAAAATATATAATATACCGAAAAATGTGCAACTCCTATATAAAAAAAGTACAGAAAAGGTGGTCTTTATAATGAGCCTCTCCATTTAAATGACACTCTCCACTATAATGGCATAGTAGCCATTTTAATTCGGCGAGTTAAAATGGGGAGGAAGCTATTATAATAGCCATTTATTGACTTAATTTCACTTCATATATACTCACAAGTCTAATACTGTCCGGGCCGCACGAGTTTTCCCGTGTTGGTTTAATTCTGTCCAACTCGCAGAAACTCGTGCGGCCCGGACAGTATTAGACTTGTGAGTATATATGAAGTGAAATTAAGTCAACAAATGGCTATTATAATAGCTTCCTCTCCATTTTAACTCGCCGAATTAAAATGGCTACTATGCCATTATAGTGGAGAGTGTCGTTTAAATGGAGAGGCTCATTATAATGGCCTACTTTTTCGCACTTTTTTATATAGGAGTTGCACATTTTTCGGTATATTATATATTTTTGATATCATTAGGGCAAGGCATATGTATTATCAGTTTAGCTAAAGTTTAGAAGATGGCTGGCACACACCGACACCACCCGGGATTTAAATCTTTCTTTTATATAATTAATCTGTGTTTTCGCTTTAATAATAAAAAAAAAATTAAGACTGCTTGTTTAATGTTAAGCTTTTAGCATTTCGTCGTTACTCTGACACAATGAGTCAGATGCGTCGAAAAATACTCATAACTGTGACTCTTTTTTTATCTTAAACCACAAATAATCGAAACAAAATGAGTCAGAGTCACGTCGATTTTATAATGATTGTGACTCTTTGTGCCAGAGTAGCGACGATCTCTTTGTGCCAGAGTAGCGACGATCGTCCTTACTCTGACACAAAGAGTCACAATCGGTATAAAATCAACGTGACTCTGACTCATTTGGATTAGATTATTTGTGTGTTAAGAAATAAAAAGAGTCAGAGTTACGAATATTTTACGACGCTTCTGACTCATTGTGTCAGAGTACAGACGATTTGGTAGTTAGCAATACAAAGTATTCGGTCTTCCAATCTTTTATTGTATACATAAAGGAAAAAATCATTTTTTAGTTGTTTTTACAGTCCTTGGAAAACGGAGATTTTAAAACCTTGGAGGCTTGGAAAATGCGTACGTAACTTGAATCCCTTTGATTTTTTGGATGGAAACTGCGCAAAAAAATAGTAAACCTTAATACTGAACTGAACATCAACATCGTGATGGAATTTTAGCTTTAACATCAGTAAATTTTGTCATTTGGTTTTAGAATGGCATTCTTTAAACCGAATTGCGGACTTTAATTTGCTTAGAAATCATTGGCTTCAGCTTCAAATAGGATGTAAAAATTAGTGTTGTAAAAAGTTACTTACAGTAAAAAGTATGTTCTCGGTTATTTTATTTTATTTTATCGACTTTTATTTCTATTTTATTTTATCTTTCGACTTTTGAATTTCATATTTTATTTTATCTTTCGGTTTTCCTGCAATATTAATTTTTAGTAAGCTTGTTTTTGGGTTGATTTTATGGGCTTGTTGTAGTTGGCGATTTTTTGGCTAGCTTTTTTTTGTTTTTGGCGGCTCGTTCTTGTTTTAGTTTTCGCTCGGTTATTTTTTATTTTTTTATCTTATTTTACTTATGGTCTTTTTCCTTTTCTTTCTTTTTTTGATTACTTTTACTTTTACTATAAAATTGAAATAAATAAATATAAATATAATAAATATAAATATAAAATAATAATATAAATATAAATAAATAAAATAAATATAAAATTGTTCGGCTCCAAGTTCCTTTCGACTCCGCTTAACCTAATCTAAATTTTGCAGAATATTTTTAAACACAAATCATTTTTTTTGCGAATTTTATGTGCATTTTGTACTACACCGCAAAAATACGTTTGTTTTTTTTAAGTGTAAGGTGTAAGTTTTAGTAAAAACTAGCGAGGAAAATATTCATGATTAGTTGAAATATAGCAAAACAAAACATGAAAACATAAAAACAAAATAAAAAACAAACAAATTAATCAAAAAGTGTCCATCAATTCTCCAATTTGTCTGTTAAAAAAAAGCGTGGTCATACAATCATCAAATCACGTATTTTTTTACTTTGCCAAATTGCTATTAATAAAAACAAAATTGTAAGCAAACTTCATATACATACATTATTAAAAACCATATTTTTGTTTAAAAACCATAACAATCTTATTTTTGTATTGATATTTTTTAAGTATTACTGACCAAATGTGGAGATTGTTCTTTTATGTTAAATAGATTACATAATCATGTTTGCCAGAGCTCCGAGCTCCGGAGCAACCCCCGAAGCTCTGAGCTCCGCTTAATGGAGCTCCGGAGCTCGCTCCGGACCTCCGCCCTATTTTTATAAGTTTTTGAATAATTAAAGATTGATGGCATTAATTATTTTGTTAAAATTTTTTTTTGTAAATTAAATTTTTTCTAAAACTTATTTAAAACAATAAAAAAAGTCCTACAAATACAGCTAGAGTCGTTTAAAATGTACTTTAAGCTTAAATAAACTTCAAATCGCTCAATTAAGGGGCGGAGCTCCGGAGCTCTGGAGCTCTCTTCGCTTTAAATGGCCGGAGCTTCGGAGCATGATATTGTAGGGTAGGAACATTACTAATATTATATAGCAGCGGTTTGGTTTAGTAACTAATAAAGCAAAAAAATGCAAAAAATATCAATCCGCAAACTCACAAAATTACTGTATTTTTTCACTACTTTTTATCCTGCAAATTTATTTTGAATCTAGGCGTTCCAGATATTTTTTACAGATAATTCATAGATTTATAAAAAGTAAACTGACAGTGTTTTTAAAGTTGTTTTATAACCTGGAATTTCTAAAATATTATAATTTATTTATATTGTTTATACGATATTAAGTGACACTTACATTATGGCCGATCATTTAAAATTGAGACATGCTATATTGAAAATCAAAAGGCTGGTCTACCAAAAGTAAGTTAATTTAGATAAACAGAAGCCCAAATGTTTATAAAAAGTTACCCATGAAAATATTTTTATGATATCATAAATTTTTGAACCTGGCGTTAACAATCAATCTTAAATTTAAAAGAAAAAATTAAAAGAACACAAAAAATTAACATTTTTTGTTTGCAATTAGGGTATTTTGCAACAAAATTCACATAGAAACTTTAAGCTAAAGGGTAATTTTATTGTCACAGGCTACAAGATTAAGGATTTATTAAAAAATATTTTATCAAAAATTTAAAATATGTATTTTTTTTAAATTAATTTTTTCAATACTTAACGTTTAAAATTCTTTTAAACTCCTCGCGGCCGCCGGTCGTTAGGCAACGGTCGCGCCGCGTCCGGAATGGAATTGGCACGCTGCAACCACGTTGCGCGGGGGGAGCGCGCGGCCGGATAGTAAACAAGTCCGCCCGACGATCGATGCGCCGCGGGCGCCGCCGCTCTCGCGCTGATTGGTCGGCGGGGAAAAGTGGGCGGGGCCTCTCGCGGCCGTCCACGCCGATCGCACGAGGAGAGCACGGGGAGAGGAGCGTGTCGAAACGCAAGAGCGGGGAGTATAGGCGAAGAGCGGAGAGAGTATAGCAACCGTCTCGGACTCCATTGTACTGGCGTATTTTTATCCCGCCCCGTTAGTTTTTTTTTTTTCACCAAGTCAATTCGGAACCCGGCGTGTGGATTTTTCTTTTTTTTTGTAAACCCGATTTATTGAGGTTTCACTCGTTCGATTTGCCCAACCGCGGCCAGTTAGCTAGCTGCTACTGGGAAACGATTTTTTGACCGGATTCTCGGAAGTCGGATGCGTTCGCCGGGTTTTAGTGCCGATTGGAAGCGCGGAGTTCTGTAGTTGTATAGATTGTTCGAGAAAATATGGATAATTTTCTGGGTTTAACCACTTTATTAGAAGCGGCTAATTTCCTAGAGAAAACCGCTGGAAATTTCGAAAAAGGTCAGTTTTAAAACCTTTAAACAAAACCGTTGTACTTTGTACTTTAAACTTTATTCCCACGCTTCGTTTTAAAAACAACCTTCTAACTTCTTACCGATACCATACTTTTCCTTCTTCTTCATAGGTTAAAGCTGAAAACAACCAACCAAAATTGCCCCTGTTTTTTTCGATATCTGCTGAATCATCAATTGAAAATTAAAAAAAGATCTTTGAGAATCAGTTGCAGTGTTAGCGTTTAGCTTGGTAAATTGGAAAAATATTAGCCTTAGGACGCCTCAAAACCTTAAACGCAAAGCATGTCCAAACTCTCCGGTAATGTTAATTTCAAACTTTTCTATTAGATTTAAATTTTTTTCTCGATATCTGCTGAATCATCAATTGAAAATTAGTAGGGAGAGCTTATGAAAATCAGTTGGAGTGTCAGCGCTTAGCTTGGTAAATTGGAAAAACAAAGCCTTAACCGCCTCCAAACCTCAAATATGTCTTAGCTCTCCGGCAATTTGACTTCCAAACTTTTACATTGTATATAATTTTTTTATCGTTTTTAGGCAATAAATGTGGTGTGGAGAACGGGCACCACAAACCGGTAGGGGTTGTGGTCAAGGTGAAAGCCCTCCCGCCGGAACCCTCGCCGGAGGAATTTTACCCCGTTTTAAAAAAACGACCGGCCTCCGAACCGACCCTCACCGACCTACCGACCAAGCGGAAACGCACCGATGGTGAGAAACCTCTACCGAAACGATCCCTCTCGGCCGCCAGCAGGTAGGCTTTTGACATTATTGTACACTATTCGTGGCTACGAATAAAGAATAATATTCGTGGCTACGAATAAAGAATACTATTCGCGGCTACGAATAAAGAATACTATTCGTGACTACGAATAAAGAATACTATTCGCGGCTACGAATAAGGACAATATTATTAGTGAGTAAATGGATGCTAACCAATTTTTATCGATTTTTAAACGCAAAAAAATTCAAACTAAACAATTGGTTAAATTTTTTTACTTTGATATTTTCTACAAATAGGCACAAGCCAAAAATAGAAACTATTAATTATACGTCAAACGGAGTATTTTTGAATTTGTCATGTGGTATTCAGTTTTTCTTGAATTATTTATTTTTAATTAATTTTTTCATCCCGGGGCTATATATATTTTGCTGCTTTATCATTTGCTTTGTGGTCGAGTTTATGTATTAAAATCTTTGATTGTATTAGAAATTTTGATATAAAGCATATTAAGCAGTTCGAACTTATAAACAACAATTTAGTAAGTTTAGTTTGTAACGCTTTTTTAATACCTGCGAAAGCATAAAATTCCGTCTTGGTATTGTAGAATATATAGGTTTTCTAATCACACGCTGTTAGTTTTTTTTTATTTTAATTTGAACATCAAGAAAAAATCAATTTAAACTTTTTTTGCTAGTCGGATTCAAAGATCTTGTTGAATTTTCCAGCTATTTTAATTAATATAAATCGTGTTATCTCATAATATTCCGAATCAGAATAACAACAATTGAATTTATTATAGAAAATGATGGTTTAAATAAAGGTGTATCTTATAGTTAATTTATTAGCGTAGCTATTATAGTGTATTTGTTGCTTTAAGTTCAAAATAATTCCGTCATGTCACGCCAAAAATTCTGATATTAAGTTTGCGTGATAATCCTGTATTTTAAATGCTTGAAACAGATAAAACAACTATTGGTCGTTTACTGTAACCTACCGTTATAACGGCCACCACTTATAGCTTTAGCCAAACAACATTGAAAATGTTTCAACAAAAAATAACCTAACTTTCTAATAATAATTTCATTAAAAAATCTAAAATCATTTTGCAATTTACTTTTCGTGATGATTTTAAATGACCTATCAAATACGAAAAAAAGTAAGGTAGTTGTGATAGTGAGATAACACAACGCGTTGGAACCTATGGGGTAAAAAGTGTAAAAACATTGCTCTATAATGTGGGTTAGTGCTAGTGTATAAATCCGTAAGTCATCGAGTTTAACTACGTAGTATTAGCAAGACGTTATAGACCTCAGGCCAATCGATAGAGCTAATATGTCATTTCAGCGCGACCAAATTTCCGCTCACACTGTAATTTTCCCGGCCTAATAGCTTTGTTAACTATTGCCTGGTAGGCATAGCAAACGGGTTTACGTTTATTAATTGGGTATTTAATTTATTTTATTACCGTTTGTAGACGCCGATTTCCCGCTCCGTTTTTAAAAAATCTCAAAAAAAAACAGATTGTTATCTGGGAATTTCAAAAAAAAACAATGTTCTCCTCATCGAAAAAGTTACAAACTGAAGTCGGTTAAGCTAGCGCGCACGCCCATACACGCAATTGCAAACGTACTCTTCCCGCCGACAAACCAACAAGATTCAATAGAAACGAACGCCCAAATGTGATTGCGAACGCACTATTAAGACATGCGCGATATTCAATGCTTCCAGTTTCATTATGTGGTGGACGTATACCGTTGTAAAACCCTTTTGTTTCGTCCAATTCTCCCTGAACACCGGGAGGGGGGGACTTCGAGAAGCTTCGAGATTTTCAAATAGAAAGCTGAAACCCGACATACTTTTTATAAATCGCCACTGGGTGCTCTGGCTTATTCAGCAATACCGTAAAACGAGTCGAAAGAAATAAAAACCACGTTTTTTCGACTCCTTTTGCAAATTTACTTCTAAGTCGATGTTATGGAAAAAAGAGTCGGAGTCAGTGGGAATTTATTTCCAAGCGATTGATTCTGTCGAAAGATTCGCGGGTTGTAATAGGGATAGCCTCTCTCGCTTTTCGAGGAGAATGGTGTGTATGTACATACCACGCCCGACCGCGAAGGGCTGGCCTAGAAAATAAAACTGCCCAAACCCAAACTGACAACTAAAATTAGCTGTGGATAAGCCGAAAAACGACTAAAAACAAAGCAGAAAGGTTACAAACGCATTAAAGCGCGGTTTCTAGTATAGCGAACAAAACACATCCCTCCTTTTCAGACTGGCTCAAATAGCAGACACGCCTTGTGTGAAACATTAACAATCTTTGTGCCTTGTGTGAAACATTAAGAATCTTAGAATTAAAACTTTTCCAACTTGCCGAATTTCTGCATAATTAAAGTGTAATTTGCCCAGTTTCACACTCCTAACGGTTTTGGGGTAAAAATTAATTTTGTGAGAAAACTGAAATAAAATGCATTCGGTTCGCACGCAAAGGATGTATGTAAATTATTTGGATGGAATGGTAGTTTAAAAAATCACTTTCACACCTTTTTTTAACAATGGCAAAATGGTCTTCAGCAGGTGTATTCTTTGCGTAAAAAATCACAAATATCAAAATGTTTCGCTTTTTATCGAAGTTAAATTCGTTAGTTATTTGATTTCGCATCGTCTTAGACGTTTTTTGTAGTAAAGGCGGCTAGATGTCGTCAAAATCTGGAAAAAAAGTTGTAATAAATAAGCTGTCTGGAAAATTTTCTCGGAATTCAACAAGATTAAAAGAAAACATTCGCAGAATTTGAAAGCTGCCGCGTTTTTTTATCAATCAAATGAAGGTGCAGTTCAACTAAAACTCGTTTTTTATAAAAACCTTAGCGAGGTTATTTTTTCGCCGAAACGAATCTCAAAGCTATAGATAACAGAACGAGTAACACAACAGCAAGTAATACAAAGGCAACAACGAAACAATTTCACAAACCCTAATTGTCAGAAACAATTCAGTCCCTAAAGCCCTAGTTGTCTTTTTCGATGAATTGATGTCCAGCACAAAAATTTCACCCAACAATTTTCGTTGTCGTTATGTTTCAGAAAGCCTACGCCGAGAAGTACAAAACTAAGGAGTGCTATCATTAAAATATTAAAACAGAAGACGCCGAAATTTTTCTAAAACTGCTGTTTTTTTTTAAATTTATTTTCTAAAAATAAGTGCAGAAGCAGCCAAGAATCTTGGTCCTAAAAGTACGTTCGCAATTTTTCTGATCTTTCCCCATTGCTCACCTACCCACTGACATTGATCACTATTTCGAGGGGAACATTAAGTTTTCTATTCTCAGACTATTCAAAATAAATGGACGTAAACACCTAGTTACTGTCTAAAACCTGATTATTAAGCCGTTAACGTGATAATCAAGTGTTAACGATGAAAATCCATTAGCTATAATAGTCAAACGGTATTTATAAATGTAACGTCAAACGATATATTTCATAATGGTAAATGACAATTTATTTTGCTGTCCTATTCTTTTTTTATTACTGTTAACAAACGTCAGGTTTTGAAGCTCAAAAAAGTGCAATAGGGGGCAAGAAGTATATAATACTAAATTATATAAAATTTTACTTTAAAAATTATATCAAGGATTGATTTTATTCCCCATTGTTTTTAATTCTTATTAAATACACGGGTCGAGTTTTCGTTCACCACAATTAATATTTCTTATATCGCAGTTTATCTGTATTTGAAGAATTTTTTACAAATATGCACTTTTGACCCGATACTGTCACCAAAAATATATAATAAAAAAAAATGAGACACTTAGAACAAACTGCTTGTAACCCATTTAAATGGGACCTGGTCCCATTTAAATGGGACCTTTGGATTTTGGTCCCATTTAAATGGGATCCCATTTAAATAAGTCCCATTTAAATGGGTTCCCATTTAAATGGGATTCCATTTAAAAAGGTCCCATTTAAATGGGACTTATTTAAATGAGATCCCATTTAAATGGGACCTAATTAAATGGGATCCCATTTAAATGGGACTTATTTAACTGGGATCCCATTTAAATGGGACCAAAATCGAAAAGTCCCATTTAAATGGGACGGGACCTTTTTTTACAAGCAGTTTGTTCTAAGTGTCTCATTTTTCCTTTATTATATATTTTTGCTGTCACTTATGTTTTTTTTTTGCTTTTACTGCGAATTTAATTGAATTTGGGTCTTAGGTGCCTAAAACTGTTGCTATACAATATATTACAATTAGTTGCGAGTATTTCTGCTAATTTAATTCGCTCTTAGCACCAGATAAAAATTAAACGGAATATTTTTTGACAAATTAAACTTAATTAATTAAATTGAACTTTAATTTAATTGAACTTTTCCTTTCGTCGCCTGGCTGTGTGTGGTACGGAAAGCAGAGGCGCTATGAGTGTGTACCACCTGAAGCACTGAGATAATCGATCACGATCCCCATGACGAAATAAAAGTTTATTTTTACCCAAATTAGTAAACAACTCAAATACTTTTTAAACTGTCTATGACAAAAATCATTGACTATACCTACCATTTTTTCATAGCAAAACGTTTAAATTTGTAAATAAAAGTTAGGCGAACTATTTTGTACTAATTTTATGTAGTTTATTTATAAACTCGTAAATATTATTTAAATATAATAGGTAAAAGGCTTTTGTATATATAATTTAAATTTTTATATGCTTACTATGTGTCTGCCTGTTCGATTATAAACTTATAAGCATGAAGGTCAACAAACAATGTGTGTTAACTTCTCCTTTTTGCGGTCCATTTTCGGCTCATTGTTTTTTAAACATTGTAGTGCTGGTACTTTTTGTTTTTACTATAGTACAAGATACTATATTCAAAAATTAAAATTGTTGAATTAATGAAGGTAATTTCAAATTTGGCCGAAATTAATTAAAAGCTATGAATAGTTTCAATAAATTAATTTTGTAGCCTATTTGTGAAAACATTAAAAATAATAAAAAAATAATGCCTATTGCTATTTCGATCTATTTTCAAAAATCTTTCTCAAGTGTTGACCTATTTTTACAAAATTTTAGCGCATTTTTGACCTATTTTACATTCGTTTTTTTTTGCCCTTATTCTATATTTTTCACCTTTTTTTGTTCGCATCCCCGTCAAGAAAAAAAATCGCCCCCACGTTAAACCCCCGGAAGAAATTGAACATAATACGCAATAATACCCATAAGATTATCAAGTATACATTTTTGGCAATCAATGAAATTTTAACTGTGTTAAGTTGCCGATCAAGAATTTTTGCTTTAGAATTATTATGTATAACAATTTAAAAAATCTTTGAGGACAAGTGAGATGGAAAGGGTGTTAATTAATTTTGATTTCACTGATCTGATTTGAAAATACGCAATATAGTTTACTTGATTGAATTTAAAATTGATAAATTAAGCTTGTTTTTCTTTCTTTCGGCTTTATACTATATGGTACTAGGTAATGAATGGTACAGACGGAAATGTGTTCTAATAAGGAACATTCAGATGGCACCGTTTGGCTTGTTTATAAGGTTAAGATGCGCATTTTTTACAATGATTATCTCCTAAATATTTATGGTCAATAACAAAATTTGTTACTTATAAGCTAAGATTTTGTACTAAATTGTTTGCTCAACCGTTAACGCAAAAATCAAGTTTATTTAATTCTTATATGTAATTATCTGGAATGTTTTTGTTACTAAAAGACCAAGGATTTTTTAGATCTTCGTTCAGCTTAAAAATAGATTATTTTAAAATTACGATAATATAAAATGATGGCTTAAAAAAACATCTGTGTTTGATTATAGTTACAAATCTTATGTTTAGCTTTACTGTAACAAATAATTTCAAGAAAGCACATTTAATTCACGTGAACAGAAAAATAGAAAAAATACTTTTAAGAAAAATATAGCGATAAATTAGCTATGCAAAAAAATCTAATAAATAAAGGCTTCTATTTTTACTTAAACTAATATTATATGCGACAAAAATATTTTAATTATATATTAATAAATGAGTAAAACCTTGCTAAAGGGCTTATAGTTTTAGCTGGATTTATTTTGAACAACAATCCAATCCTAGAATTTTAATAAACATGTAACGTTTTCACGTGCATTATAAATTATATACAAAGCTAAAAATATTTAATAAATTTCATTTTTTTTGTTTAGAGTGGCTCACAACGAACTGGAAAAAACAAGGCAAGTCTTTTTACAATATTAGTATGTTTACATACAGTAATTGCTTTTTTGTACAAAGTAATATTTCATACCTTTTTTGTTTTCAATTTTGTTCTTACAAGAGGTTCACAAATAACTGCATGTTTTATTTACTTTGATTGTGTTTTGTGGTGAAAGATTAAAGTGATATCAATGCATTTTAAGCCATTTTAGACCTATTTTTACCTTATTTCTGCTTTTTTGTCCCTTTTTT
>JASAMX010001968.1:0-44880 GCA_030248175.1 Microlaimidae sp. YZB2_3 | reverse complement strand
GTCAAATTGTCCACTTTTTTGCTATTTTGCAAGTATACTAACCTAACGAAGTAAGTATGTACATAAAAATAAAATAAAAAAATATAACTTTCTGTAGGTAAAATAACTTTTAAGTAATTTGATTTAACAAAACAAGCATAAAGAACGAAACAAACCCAAACAAACAAACAATTATGCATTCATTTATACTTATTTTTTCATCGTAGACAATCACTTCATACTAGTTTTTCCTTTAACCGTATTAGCAAATCAGGACTCGCTATCACATTCAATTCATTGCCACAAAAAAAGTTAAATTCACAAAATACCCTATTCAATTTCAGTTCAAGTGTATAGTGTCATCGCAGTAATCATTTTAGCCATTAATTGATTCAGTTTTGTTTATGAATAGTTTATGTCCCTAATTATAATCTGAAATCTTTTCTCACTGATTCCAATTCATGCTTTCACCTCCACAGAACTCAAAAAAATTTGTTTGACAGTCATTGAAATTTGTGGTTTTGTAAATTATATTGACCAAGGAGACTTATGTCAACACGAGCCACTGGGCTAATTTCTAATTACGATTAGAGTAGTTGTTGGTTGGGTTATTGCCATTTTCTCATTGTGTAGACGCTCGGCCCCTCCCGGGCCCACCGGGAATTATTCTCAGCGTCGTTGGACGTCGATGGCAAAAGTGTTTGACTACTGGCACGACGGAGCTTCTCCTCACCACACCTCCGTCTCTACCAATAGATGATCACTTATTCAGTAGGTATTAGCGCGACTGCACATACATAGGCTTAAAGTAGTCCCTACCTACCGGCCGCACAGGTAGGCCAGAGCAGTTCGACTAATCAATTCAGTTTGCTGCAATGGACGAGGCATCGCAACAGACCAACTTGAAACCAACACCCAGATCATGACTGCAATGTACCCAGAGGCCGAATTAAATCCACTGTTCATCGCCCACCGACAAATCTAACCTGCGAAAGAGCTGCAAGAGTACTGCGACAAAACGGGCAACGGCGAACAAAATCGCCGAATTTTAGATCCAGGGACTACTTTAAGCCTATAGCGATGTACCATGCAGTCAGTGCATGACCAAGTCCTTTGTGCTCTGGAAAAAAATTGAACGATATTGGCCTTCCCTTCCTGGGATGAATCCATTCCTGTCTTGTCGGTGTACAAGGAGACCGCTGCGAGAAGCTTTGTCGTCAGCTCTACTTGCAGGGGCAAAACTCATGGCGTCAAACACCTTTTATATGCCATCAACATCCAACGACGCTCAAATTAGAAAATCTCCATGGGAAAGACCAGAAGACGCGGTCAGGTTCCAGGAGGATATCACCTAATGCGATGGCAATGAACAACAACAACTACTCTAATCATAGATTGAATTGAATTGATTAGCCAGTGGCTCGTCTACGACATAAGTCTACTTGCGTGATATAGAACTGCAAAATTACCACAAATACAAATAATCGGCTGTCAAAATAGCCGGATTTAATACCATTTATGAAAACCGAAAGCTTAGGAATGGAATCGTGTAACTTTATGGTATAAAGATATTTCGGGAATATAAAACTATTCATAGACCAAACTGAATAGATTCGCCAATGGCTGGATGAATATTACTGCAATAAAAAATCCCTATCCTTGGACTGAAATCAAATCAGTATTGTGGATTTAACTTTTTGCTGAATGGAATCCAATGTGATAGCTGTTATTCTGATTGTGAATCAGTTAAAGGAAATGAGATGAATAAAGGGGGGGGGGGGGGGGGGCCATTGATTGAATAAAAAGCTTTAAAAATCCAAAGGAAGGTTTTTTTATTGCTTAAAACATTTATTTTGACGTCAAAACTTAAGGTTGGAGGCAGTTAGAAGTCATTTTAAAGACTTTTTTTTCATTTTTCCAAAATTGGGGAATTAACCTTTTTCCCCCACTTCTGACTGGGGGGAGGGGGTTAACGACCCCCCTCCAGAATTCGGGGGAAAGGTCACCCCCCCAACCGCCCCCCCCCCCCGGCGCCCAGGACGCCTTCCCCCCAACCCCCCTTCAATTTTCGTGTCCGGTATAGCCCCCCCCCCCCCAAATTTTTTGGGTATACCTCCAAAAAAAATTTTTTCGGGACACACCCCCGAGTTTCAGGGGTCCCGTATACATACCCCCCCAAAAATTGTAGGCCGCCCACTGATGGTGGTTGAAGGTCAAAATTCTCCAAAGTACAGACATTACATTACCCTTTTTTCCTTTTTTAAAATTAAGAGTTACTGCGGACATTTTTTGACTTTTTGGCACACCCAGTTAGCAAAGGCATAAAAATTGAATTTTTGGTTTATTAAAAATTTACGCTTTGCATATTTGACATTTCAAACCGCTCCGCCGAGAATGGGAGCCGATGGATTTGCCGTTTTCTTTTCAGAATTTATAGTTTTTTTATCAAATTTGACAATCCGACTAAATCTAAATCTTGAAATTGCCAAACTTTTTTCAACACTAATAGTTTACGAATCAGTAATCAATAATACGGTTGGGTAAACGTTCGAAATCTCGGTTAGCATTCTTGTTAGCCCGTAAAAAATCCCCGACCCGGGTGCGACATTTTGAAATCTAGTGGAGTCAGGTGGGGAGGGGGACAAGCAGGTGGAAAAAAAGAGAAAAAAAGGAGAAAAAAAGAAGAAAAGAAGGAAAAAGGAAAAAAAGGGACAAAAAAAAGCGAAAATTAAGTAAAAATAGGTCTAAAATTGCTTAAAAGCATTGGAAAAGGCTAAAAACCAAAAAAATAGCGATGATGGCGTCATAATAGGTGAAAAATGGCGTCATAGTTTAAGGGTACTCTTTCATTTTTTGGCGGGGGGGGGTGGGGGATAAAAACGGGGGGCAAATCCTTCCAATAGGAACGGGGGGGGGGCATTTCCAGACGGTGCACAGGTCTGTGTTATAACACCATAGCCTCGCCGTAAAAACAAAACATATTAGAAAAAAAAATTTAAGAAAAAATAATTATAAAGTAAGTGTGAACTAAGAAAACACTTTTTAAGTAAGCTTGAATTTTTTTCTTTAGGCCTTTAACTAAAATGGTTTTAAGGTATTTTGAAGCTTTTTTAGACACCTTAACCTTTAATATTATAACTTTTGTATTAATTAACACTAGTGATGTTCCTAACCTTAAATATCTTGCTCTGAAGCCCTGCAAATTTCGCAATGATGGCGTCATAATAAGTAAAAATGGCGTCATAATTTTTGGGTACCTTTTCAATTTTCCGCGTAGGGGGGGGGGGGGCAAATCCTCCAATAAAGCGGGGGGAATTTTCAAACTGTGCACAGGTCTGAGGATGCATATAAATTTATAGATTCAAAATGCTTACAAATATAATTTAGTTACAAATAATTTTTGACTACATTATGGTTCTGCATAATATAAACAAATTAAGAATTTCATAGTGAAAGTAATATAATTAGATTATAATGTAAATTTTAATACAGTTTTAAATGCCTTGCCTCTTAATTTTCTTGTATAAATGCGCGGAAAATTTATTTTTGTAGTTAACCAAATTGAAACCATGGACAAAAGATTCTACTGTTTTAAGGTGAAGCTGTGCACTGCCCCCGGAGTTTTTATTGGAGGGAGAATTCCAAAATAGAGGGGGGGGGGCTCAGGGAGACAATTTTTTTGAAACAGGGGAGGGGGCAAGCAGAGGAGAAAGAGTTAAAAAAAAGAGGAAAAAAGAAAAAAAAAGAAAAAAGGACAAAAAAGGCGAAAGGTAAAAGTAAGGCTAAAAAGTAGAGAAAGTGGAAAACTAGTAAAAAGTAAAAGTAAAAATAGGTCTAAAATGGCTTGAAATGCATTGAAATAAGCTAAAAACAGCAAAAATTTTGCGATGATATGATGGCGTTATAATAGGTCAAAAAGCGCCATATCTTTTTTGGGCGGGAAGGGGGGGGGCAGGCACTAATATTCCGAGGGGGACGGCATTTCCAGACCGTGCACAGATCTAAAGGTGTATTTATAAACTATAAAATAACTCTTCATTTTATGTATTATATAAGCACAAATAGATTTTATTCACAACCGATAAATAAGTGATTACTCTAAGTAAATGATTTGAACATGCTAATGCGTTTTTAAATAAGAAAATTAGCACATTCCAAAATTCGACCAAGCGAACTCAAAACCCGGATAATTTTGTTGTTTTAAATATAATAAACAACTTTTCAAACCTGTTACATTTTGGAATGTAACAGGTTTGAAATTGTGAAATTCCATTAGCATCAGTGTAATGTGTTTACTTTGTAATTTAATGCAGTATTTATCAAGAAATTAGGGTTTTCGTAGGTCCAGCGGTTCGGCTTCTACCACTTCGATTTTTGTCCATCCTTCTGGTTGGTCGGGCTTTTAACCGTACCCTTTAAGACTTTTCTTTGGTTGTGTGCATAGGTGGGCAGCCTTTCAGATTTGGGGGTGGTATACGCCAAATACCCCATTTTTAGCGTTATTAGTACTAGGACCCCCCAAATTTTAGGGGGGTTTCCGGGGTACTCCCAAATTTTAGAGGGGGGGGGGGGTGTCGGCTATAGTCGGGATTTTTTTTTGGGGGGGGGGTATAACCCCCCAACCCCCCCCTGCCCACCTATGGTTGCGCGGGTAAACTATTATGGTCTACTACTCCAAAACTTAGGTTTTTGGTGCTGCAGCATTCATCAATGCTAACGTTATCGCAGTATTTTGAAATCGCATTGCAATATTTTGATCGCATAAGTTTTGTGGCAACAGAAGAAGGTTTCCAATTGGATGTGATTTAAACCCTTTGCTTTATTATAGTTAAGAGAAGAGTGGTTATTCAAAATGGAATTTAACTATATTTTAATTACTTTAATGAGTATATCTCTATCAAAAACAAACGTAAAAATTGCTTTTTAAACTGGAAGTGGTAAAAAATGCGATGTGATCCAGTAAATTATATATTGACTTCAGTGTTGGAACAGCTTTATAAAACTATCTAAATTCTGCTAATTATTTTCTGCAACTATAACAGAATAACACACAAGTGGAAATGACAACAGCAAGGTTTGTTTCATTTTGAATTCGTTATATATACCGCAAATAAAAAAAATGAGTGTACTCCGCCCCGGGCATGCATAGCTGAGCAACACCACCGATAAAAATTGGAGGGATGTGGGGTGGGGAACTGAGGCCACCTCGAAAACATTTCAACATCTTGAATGTACCTGTGCACAGTCTGAAAATGCCCCACGTTTTATTGGAGGATTTCCCCCCATTTTATTGCCCCCTCCCCCCGCCCAAAAATAAAAAGTACCCAAAAATCATGGTGCCATTTTTGACCTATATTGACGCCATCATCGCAAAATTTTAGCAGTGTTCAGCCTTTTTCAATGCATTTTAAGCCATTTTAGACCTTTTTTCCTCTTTTTTCTTTCTCCCCGGCTTGTCCTTCCCCCGTTTTATTGCCCCCTGTTTCAAAAAAGTTGCCCCCCTCCTCGTGCCCCTCCCCAAATAAAACCCCGGGGGTTTGGCAGTGCACAGGTCTGCCTCGAAACAAAGTTTTGATAGCAAAATGACTTAAAAAAACTAAAAAAAAAGCTTTCAACGTTTTAACTTTAAGTCATGGGGTTTTTTTTACTGAATTTGTCTTTATACATAACCAAACCGTTTAATACCACAAAACGCCACGCATAAACTTCTATATTATGATTATTGTTATTATTTGGTTCTTTATGTTTTTAGACCTTACAGTTTTTATTATGATATTACTGGACAAGAAGCCGAGCAACTCCTGCTTGAATTCGGGTTTGATGGTAGTTTTTTGGCGCGGGCCAGTTCAGCCAAATTTGGTGATTACACTCTTTCTGTCAGGTAAATTATTTTGCATAATCTTGGAAGATACGTTGAAAACTCTGCATATTCAGCGAAAAGAAAAGAGAAAAGAAATTTGTTCCAAATTTCCAGGATAAAATAAAAAAATGTGAATGGGGCTTTAGATTTTTTCAGGCGAAAAGGCGGCTGGTAGGAAGAGCAAAATTTTTGTGGCTAGGTAATGTGTAAAATCCACTCTGTTGTTATCCTAAAAAACACTCATTTCTTTATATCAAAAGTTGGAGTATCCCACAAATCCCACGTTTTTAAAGTTTTTAGTACTGGGACTTCCACATTTAACCCCCTACTCCGTAGGGGGGAGGGCGTTTGGATTAACTCGCTAATTTCGAAAAAAAATATAGAAACAATATCTTCAAAATGACTTCCAAGTATTTTCAAACTGAAATTTCGAGGTCATAATAAATGTTTTAAACAAAAAAGATGCAATAAATACTTTTTGACCCAAATTTAGCGTTTTTACATATTTTTTTTTTAAAATAAAACAACACGATAAAATACATAAAATGCACTCTAAAGGTACGATGTGAGAAAAAAAAACTTTTTTGGATTATGTTCCTCCTCCAAAATCCGGGTTTGTGTTTACTGTTTAACCTTTCCTCGTCCTCCCCCCCCCCCCCCCTGTGAACCAACTTTCCCATGTAGTGTTGGGTTGACAGTTTCGAGATTTTGGGGGCTAATTTTGAATTTTATGAAGTATCTCCCATACTCACCCAACCCCTTATTGGGGCATCTGTGATTGGTCGAATTATATTGTTTTATATTATTATATTAAGTGATGGAAAGTGGTGCCTCAGCTATGTTAGATACTCCATAAAGTGTGTTCGCGTGGCTTCCTACTCTAATCTAACTTTTTACCCTTCAGTAATATAGCATGGCTGCTGGCTGGCCTACTTAACCTATAAAAAAGCAAATAGTTAATTAAAAATGTATATTAATTTGGTTGGTATTCTTCATTACAGACGGAACGGACGCGTTACTCACATCAGAATTCAAAACACAGGCGATTTTCTGGATTTATTTGGTGGGGAGAAATTCGCGACGCTCACGGAACTCGTCCAGTACTACATGGACAACCCGAACCAATTGAGGGAGAAAAGCGGCGATGTTATACCCTTGAAATCCCCACTTTGCTTGAGTGCCAACGAGCTGGCCACGGTAAGCACACCTGTGTACGGTCTGTAAATGCCCCCCTGGAATATTAGTGGCTGTGCCCCCTCCCCCCCGCATAAAAAGGAAAAAGTACCCAAAAATTATGGCACCATTTTTGACCTATTATGACGGCATAATTCCAAATTTTTTGCAATTTTTAGCCTATTTCAATGCTTTTTGAGCCAATTTAAACATATTTTTAATTTTATTTCGTCTTTTTTTGTCCTTTTTTTCTTTTTGCTTTCTTTTCTTTCTTTTTTTCTCCTTTTTTTCTCTTTTTTCCCTGCTTTCCCTCCGTTTTATTGCCCCCACTCGTTTAAAAAAATTGCCCCCCTCCGAGGGGAAGCAGTACACAAATCTGGGTAAGTGGTGTTTGTTAGCACAGTCATTTTACTGTTTTTTAATCATTTTTATGTTTCAGTATTGTGGAAAATTAAAAGAGAATGCATTTAGGCTTCAAGGGACTCTAAGCTATTATTTAATAGCTACTCGTATTTTTTATTTGATGTTTTTTTTAAGTTTTTTGACATTGAGTGAGAACTTTTAAACTTAAATATGGTCAAGGGCGTAGCCAGGAGGTTGTAGAGGTGGCAAGGCAACTCCCACTTTTGGGCCGGCAGAAGTAAAAATTTAGGGGTTCACAAGGAAGAAGGTTTTAAAATTTTCTTGCGCTTCACTCCGCTCAGCGCTCAACACTTATACATACATGTGTAATCGGTCTGGAAATGCCCCCCCCCCCCAGTTTTAGTGCCCTTGCCCCCCAGTTTTATTGCCCCCCTCCCCGCTCAAACATGAAAAAGCACCCAAAAAATTATGTCGCCATTTTTTTAATTATTATGACGCCATCATCGCTGATTTTTTTGCAGTTTTTAGCGTATTTCAATTCTTTTTAAGCCATTTGAGACCTATATTTATTTAAATTTTCCCTTTTTTCGTCCCTTTTTCCTTTTTCTCTGTTTTTCTCTTTTTTCTACTTCTCCCCTGCTTGACCCCCCGTTTTATTGCCCCCGTTTCAAAAAAGTTGCTCCCGTACCCCCATTTTTTAATAGCCCCCAATAAAACCCCGGAGGCTAGAGCACAGGTATGCTTATATACCTTTTTATAGCTTTTAAGTGATGTTTTTAGTAAATATAAATGACAATTTTCTAAAAAAAATTGCGCTGTCGCACGATTTTAATGTTATACGTTTTTAAAGCTAAAGGTTTTTACTTTTAATTAAAAAAACACTGCACATCAAAGCGAAAATAATGATTTCGCGCGAAGCACGAAAATTTTGACCCTCTTTTATTGTCTTTTTTTAACAGTATTTTGAAAATTTGTAGTACAACCCCCTTTCGAAAAATTTTTATGGAGTGCAATCTCCCCCTTTCTAAAATCCTGCCTACGCCCCTGGGTACGGTATCAGATATTTAAATGAATTCTAAATTTTGGAGTTAGGATATGGGAATGTGATGTGGGGTTTTGGTATTTTTCTTCCAAATAATTTCGATTTATGAGTTTCAAAATATTTCTTCTAAATGTTTAATGTCTAAAGACTAGGCTTAGCTTGTGTTTTTAATCTAACTTAACCTACTTTGTCCTATTTACTGAACAAGATTGTATATTTAAGAATAATTAGGAGTGTTATTACAGGTCGCTTCCCAATTAGACGAAGATATTGGTGATAATGTTTCCATGATCTCTCAGCGAACGACATCCACA
The DNA here is from genome assembly GCA_030248175.1 of Microlaimidae sp. YZB2_3. Lineage (NCBI taxonomy): Eukaryota > Metazoa > Nematoda > Chromadorea > Desmodorida > Microlaimidae > Microlaimidae sp. YZB2_3. The sequence continues at coordinate 36,149 of JASAMX010001968.1, read as the reverse complement.
ATCACGGCCGACGTGCTAGGTAAAAATTGTTTGCTTCAGACATGGTCGTAGTCAGGATTTTGGAAAGGGAGGTAACAACCCTGAACTCCAACGCTGAACAAAATTTCCGAAAGGGGGGAGGTCCAGGGGGGTCCAAATTTTAAACGTTAAAAAAGGGCTAAAAAGAATTTTCGCGCTTCGCACAGAGTGTTTATTGCTTATGTGACATACTTCATTATTTTCCTATTATTCAATAAAAATAAGTCTATAAAACAAAGAAAAAATTTTTTACAAACAATTTGATACCTTTAAATTTTCGATTTACAAAATATTAACAACTAAAAAATGAGTACATTAGCTAAGCAATGCAAAGTCCTAGAAAATGTTTTTAAAACTACTTCTCTTAACCTTTAAATTTTTAATCCCGCTATATACCAACCAATCTAAAGGGGGAGGGGTCGGTCCAGCGTTGTCGTATCAAGATTACAAAAAAATTAACACAAATTTGGAAGTGGAGGGAGACCAATTAAAACATTAAGAATGGGATTGGTTCCACGTGGTCATACTAAGATTGATTACAAAACAAAGTAACACAAATTTGAAAGCGAAGACTATAATTAATCGAGCGGTAAGCGGAGCAAAGCGTGATGAGAAAATTTTTAAAAAAATGGCCGTTCTAGGCCCGCAATTTTTATCTATTTTTTATTTTTTAGGGGGGGTTCGGGGGGGGGGGTCCGTATCCCCCCTAGCTTTTTAGGGGGGTGGGGGCTCGACCCGGGGTAGACCAGTTTGAAATCCAAAGGGAGATTAGAGGGGGTCCGGTTTCCAAACAAAGTCACATTAAATCATTTATTTAAGTTTTTAGCACTAAAACAGAATTTTATATATACCAAAATAGGCTATTTATGATAAAAAGAGTACAAAAATACTGTTTTTTTTACTACAAAATCGTGTTTCTGACAGTAAATTTTGACCTAAATTCATACCTAAAATTTGGCTCGGGAGGGGGTCAATCTAGAATTCCCGGGGGGGGGGGGTGTAGAGTTTCAAAATTTAAAAACTTTGGAGGGAGGGTGGCCCTAGATTTTTTCTAGGGGGGAAGGGAAGGGGGCTAAATTTCGAGGCTAGGGGGTGAACCCCGCCCTCCCCCCCTCCCCCGTATGCTCATGTATGGGTGGACCCCACCCTAGCGGACCTGACCAAAAACACCTGTGACCAACCATACTACGATTCGACTAGTAGAAAAACGCTTTCAGAGTATAATGGTATTTTTCTAAAGGGTTTTTCTACCTTCCAGGGCTTCAGAGCAAGATATTCAAGGTTAGGAACATCACTAGTGTTAATTAATACAAAAGTTATAATATTAAAGGTTAAGGTGTTTAAAAAAGCTCCAAAATACCTTAAAACCATTTTACTTAACGGCCTAAGAAAAAAAATTCAAGCTTACTTAAAAAGTGTTTCTTAGTTCACTTACTTTATAATTATTTTTACTTAAAATTTTTTCTAATACGTTTCGTTTTTACGCAGGCTATGGTGTTATAACACAGACCTGTGCACCGTCTGGAAATGCCCCCCCCCCCGTTTTATTGGAGGATTCGCCCCCCCCCGTTTTATTGGAGGATTCGCCCCCCCCCCCCCCCGTTTTATTGCCCCCCCCCCCCCCGCCAAAAAATGAAAAAGTACCCTAAAATTATGACTCCATTTTTCACCTATGATGACGTTATCATCGCAATTTTTTTGCAGTTTTTAGTCTATTTCAATGTATTTTAAGCCATTTCAGACCTATTTTTATCTTATTTTCGCTTCTTTTGTCCTTTTTTCTCTTTTCCCTTCCTTTTTTCTCCCTTTTTCCCTTTGCTTGCCCCCCCCCCGTTTTATTGCCCCCTGTTTCGAAAAAGTTGCCCCCCCCCGTTGTGGAATTGCCCCCCCCCCCGTTTAAACCCCAAGGGGCAGTGCACAGGTCTGATAGCATAATGCATAGATGGAAAAATTAGGCTGGAGCGAGGGGGGGGGGTGGTGAGTTAATTTAAAGTTCAATTTAGCCAGGAGGAAGATAAAAAATGAGAAAAAAATTTTACAACATCGTTATTTTTTTTATTCGTTTTACTTAATTCGATTTTTGATTTTGGAGAAAAAAATAAGTAAATACGTTAATCTTAGGTCAAAAAGCTTTTTTAAGTAATTTTGATCTTGTTATTTCTTGAAACATTGTGTTTGACATCAAAACTTTAAAGTTTAAAAGTAATTATATAGGAGTCAATTTTAAGGAATAATTTTCTTTATTTTTCTAAAATTGGTTGGTGTAGAGGGTTAATCCTTCTATTTTCCCACTCCAGACTCAATGGCGTGCCCAGGGAAGCCGGATTTTTTCGTAAGGGGGGACCCTTACGTTTTTTAAATTTTGGGAGAGAAAAATTTTTTTCTTTAATATTAATACAGAAACCTTTCCTGATCCCTTCCAAGCGCATATTAATAGTCAAAAAAACCAAAATTTCCCCGCTACGCGGATAGTTTAAATTGACCATTTATCTTAGTTTTTTGATTTCAAATCAATTATCCTGTGCAGTAGTTAAGGCATACATGTTTAATAAAACTACTATAAACACTATTATCCTTTTATTAATGTTTTAAACACATGTTTTAAATGTATTGGTAAAAAATCCCTTAAATTTGTAAAAAGTATCATCTGGAATTAAAATTTCTAGTGTATTTTAGCACCTTAAATTAAAAATTTTCTCCCCCGGGGGGGCATTCTGCGCCCCGGACCCCCTGACAAGAAGTTCTGCCCCTTGACCCCGCTGGGGGGCTCTCGCCCCCAAACCCCCCATTTCTGGGGGGATACATACCGCCCCCCAGACCCCCCTTCAGGGTTAGTATTTACCCCCCCCCCCCAGACCGCCCCTCCCGAAATGAAATCCTGGGCACTGTCCAGACTGAGTGGTTGTTATATTTATTTTCCCACTTCCGGAATTTGGGGGGTGATTAACGCCCTTCCACCTGTGAATTTGTATGAGAGTTAAGTGTTGTGTTGTTTTGTAGCGCTAAATGACCGATGGTTCCACGGGAGTCTGTCGGGTCCGGAGGCGGAAAGAATACTTGTTGATCACGGCCGCAACGGCGGTTTCCTAGTCAGGGAGAGCCAGAGCACTCCTGGCCAGTACGCCATCAGCGTCAAGACGGAGGACAGGGGCGTCATCCACGTCAAAATACACAAACGAGTGAGTTGTTAATAAGATACTCATACTGGTTATTTATGTTAATGGCAAATAGTCGCTGGTGTGAGCAATACCTATGCTCTGTAAGTGTGCACACAGCACACCTGTTGTGTGTGAGTATGCAGACCAGCAGACATGTGCACGGTCTGGAAATGCCCCCCCCGCTTTATTGGAGGATTCGCCCCCTCCCGTTTTATTGCCCCCCCCCCTGCCAAAAATAAAAGAGTACCCTAAAATTATGACGCCATTTTTGACCTATGATGACACCATCATCGTGAATTTTTTGCAGTTTTTAGCCTATTTCAATGTATTTTAAACCATTTTAGACCAATTTTTACCTTATTTTCGTTTTTTTTGTCCCTTTTTTCCCTTTTTTCTCTTTTTTTCTTCTTTTTTTCTCTTTTTTTATTTCTCCCCTGCTTACCCCCCGTTTTATTGCCCCCCCCGTTTCAAAAAAGTTTCTCCTCCCGTGCCCCCCATTTTGGAATTCCACTCCCCCCCCCCCCAATAAAACCTCTAGGGGTCAGTGCACAGGTCTGAGCAGAGCAGGCAATTTTTTTTTTGTAAAATTTAGGAACAAAAGCCTCCTTGGTGTTGAAGCTAGTGCTCAAAAAACTGTTTGCTTAGTTATTTTTTTTAATTTATTGATATTTAATCTTATTTCAATATTACCTTGTTCAAACTCTTGAAAATGTACAAAAATGAGTTTTCAAAAAGAGATTTTAATATTATTTTGGTAACGTTTGTTTAAGACAAAATAAAGTGAAAAGTGCAAAAATTTTCCGGGAGCTTTGCGCCTTTGCCCCTGAACCCCCACCAGGGGGCTACTCGCCTCCTGGACCCCCTCCGCTGGAGGAAGAACCCCCCCCCCCGAAACTGTTGTTCGCCGAGACCAGGCAGTTCCCCCTGTCGCAAAATCCTGGGTACCGCCCTGATGGAGTCATAATTTTTGGGTACTTTTTTTAATTTTTGAAAGGGGTGGGGGGGAATAAAAAGGGGGAGGGGCACAACCTCCAATAAAGCGGGAGGGGGGTATTTCCAGATCGTACACAGATCTGTAAAACACCATATAAAAAACCAACAAAACGATGGTGTGAACACTATTATTAAAAGTAACACAAAAATCTTTCTGATTTACCTGGTCGTCGTTCTCAGATTCATCCTCTGACTCTTTCTGCGCTTCCGATTCCGAGGTTTCCGGTTGCGCCGGCGGTGTGGCCGGCTTCAGCTTTTCCTGCTTTGTGTCAACAACTTCTTGCCGCTGTTGCGGTTGTTGTTTGTTCGATTGTTGTTGATGTTGTTGGACCAACGCCAAAGTTTTGCACCGCAGACACGGACTAGTTTCTCTTGTTTTTTCCGGTTTTTTGGCCTGGAAAATTAAGGGAAAAGCTGTTTTTCTAATAATATTATTTTATTTGATAATTTTTTACTTTAATCATAACTAAGTTAAACAATCGTTTATCCAGCTTAAAAAATAATCACAGTCATTAATAATGCACGTAACAAAATTATATTTCCTGCTCAAAAATTTAAAATAATAAAACACACACCATAACATAATAATAAAAATATTAAAAACAAAAAACCTACCGCCACTGGCACTGGAGGCGGTTTGCTAACTTTGACGGAGACAGAGGAAGACTCGCTCGTGACGGACGTGTGTCTTTTTCGGGCTGCCTTGCTTTTCAGCATCGTGTCCGATTCGAACCCGGGAGGCCCGTCCGTGGATTTACTCTGACTCACTGCTAAATTTTGGAAAAAAATTTTTTAAATAACAATCAAAACATGCCAAAAAAATTTTTTTTTGTAAAAATAAAAGTGATATTTGGCAATTTCTTTTCTATGTTTAACGCAAAAATACAAGAGTATTTTAGTAAAGTTGGGCGCATTTAATAAAAGAAAAGGAACGGTTATGTGATGTTACTAATACTACAGAATATTTTGATTAATTGATGGGAAATTATTTTAGAAAAGGTAAATATTATAGAGATTATATTTTAATGCATTAATATTAAAATTTTATGTAGGGTAACTGACTTAATCTCGGCCACCCTTTTTTATTTTTTTAGATAAGTTTTTTCTGGTTTCTCCAATCGACCCAAAATTTGGTCTAAAAATAAAACGATACATATTTTTGTTATTCCAGTGCAAAATTTTAAAATTTTTGTTACGCTTAAAAATCAGTGGAGGTTTAAAGTTTTCTTTAATAGTGGCTAAAATTAAGGCGCGAGCCATTAACTTCGGCGACCTAGAAAAAACTGACTGTAACTATTGCCAAAACAAACAACAAAAATTTTTAAAGGTTGCAAGTTTATCCTTAGGTATTGTTCTTGGTACATATAACTTAATTTTTTCCCGTTCGCAAACTTTTATAGTTATTAGCAAAACTTATGTATTGCTTATGTATGTAATAATTATGTTAAAACTTTAAAAAACAAGTTTTAATAACCTGTATTTTTTGTTGAATTTTTTTGGCTTAAAAAAGTGAAACAAGCAAAAAAAATTTTTTTTGATTTATCATCACAAAACTATTCCCAAAATTAAAACTCATTACTTTGCATTTCCGACGTTTCCAGCGGTCGAACACGCTGGGGTCCCAACCACTCGTCGTGCCTGGGGTTCCAGCCCAAGTAGTGGATGTAAAAGCGTTGTGGTTTGCCGTCCCCTCCTTCCATTTGTAAAATTCTGGCGTCGTACCTGAACGGAATTCTATTCTATCATAAAATCAAGTAAAAACAATACATTAAAAAAGTTAAAAAAAGTAAAAACCATAATGAAAGGCGTGTGCACTGCCAGTGACGTGCCCAGGATTTGATTTCGAGGGGGCGGTCTGGGGGGGGGGGGCAAATGCCAACCCTGAAGGGGGGTCTGGGGGGCGGCAGCCCCCCAGTAATGGGGGGTGGTCTGGGGGGCGAGAACCCCCCAGCGGGGTCATGGGGCAGAGCCCCTGGCCAGGGGGGTCCGGGGGGCAGAATGCCCCCCCCAGGGAGAAAATTTTTAATTTAGGGCGCTTAAATACACTAGAAATTTTAATTCCAGATGATGTTTATTACAAAATTTAAGGGTTTTTTCATCCCTTTACATTTAAAACAGGTGCTTAAAACGTTAATAAAAGGTTAATAATGTTTATAGTAGTGCATGCCTTAACTATTGCACAGCATAATCGATTTGAAATCGAAAAACTAAGATAACTTGTGAATTTAAACGACCCGCGATGCGGGGAAAATTTGGTTTTTTGACTGTTAATATGCTTTTGGAAGGCATCAGGAAAGTTTCCGTATTAATATTAAAGAAAAAATTTTGCTCTCCCAAAATTCAAAAACGTAAGGGTCCCCCTTACGAAGAAATACGGCTTCGCCGGATTTCGGGGGGAGGAGGGTGGGGGGTGGCCCCCCCGCCTCCCTCTGGGCACGCCACTGTAGCACTGCATCATCGCTGGTGCCGATATTTTGCCGAAACTTTACACAACCAGTGAGGAGCGAGTCGGAACTAAGGAGCATAATATTTTTGTTCTGATAGAATTAATATTTCGCTTTTGAAAAAGGCAATTTTATCATCTAAACATACAACTAAAAATTGTATAAACAAAATCGTTGAATATTATTCCTTTCACTTACCACACGCAATGGGCGCCCGTACCGTGTTGAGCTTGTATTTTCTGTCCCAAGGAGAAGTTTACCGTCGTCGCCGTTGTTGTGGCGTTGTCGCCGGCGTCGCTAACGGTCTTTTTACTACCGGCTTCTTTCTGCTCCTTCTCTTGGTGACTTTTTACGTCTTCGCTTTGAGTTTTCTTCGTTACGGCAGCTGGATGGGAATGGGAACCCACATTCGCCTTCTTAACCACACTTGATTCAACTCCGGCCGGTTTTGGAGACTAAATATTTTGAAAAAGGGAGTTTTACGCGATAAATCAAGGAAGCCAATTGTGGTAATAATCAAAAATGTTAGCTATATTTTATAGAAAAGAAACACTTAACCAAAAGCTCAAATTATCAAAATATGAATAACTGCTTCCCGCTAAGTTTTAAATAAAACCTAAATAAAACCCGCTAAGTGAAGTTTTAAACAAAACTTTTGTTAAATACCAACTTTTAACGACTATATTTTATTTATAAGACAATAGTTTTCCGTTACAACATTATCATTATAGTCTTTTTAACTCACTTCAGAGGCGCGTCCAATCAGCTTAGCTGCTAATCGGCTGCTGCTCCGTGATTCGTCCGGATTGGGAAGGGTGGGCGTGGCCGTAAGGGGCGTGGCCGAAGGGGGCGTGGCCGTAGGGGGCGTGGCCGTGTTAGGCGTTGCGCTTCTTCGTACTTGAGCTTTTGATTGGAGAATAGCCGGGGCAGCTTTGCTTTGCTGCGACTGTTTGCTGGACTAAACATAACAGTTTACCATATTTTTTTTATCATTTTAAAGGTGTTGTCGGGCGCCTACTCCAGAAAAAGCAATACATAAAACGTAATACAGAAACAACCAAAGCCAGAAAAATTATAATTTAACTATCATAAGTATTATTATTAAGTGCTACTGAAACTAGACTGCCAAGTCGAAAGGAATGCACAATGAACCCTATAAAAGTATCATTATTTTTAACTATTGGAGAAACTAGCAGATAGACAAGCAATTTTTTTTTTGTTAAATTAAAAACTTATTCTCTTGTGACTTAGAAACCTGTGACTATAAAATATAAATTCGTTTAAAAAAATAAATAGGTTTATCTTACCGAGAGAAATCATAATATTTCGCTTACTTGTTTATTGACGCTGGAGGAGCTGCGATCCGTTGCGTTTCCGGACGCGGCACTGCTACTGGATTCCGGACGGGCTGGTCGAGAATTTCGCTCGGTCCCGGCTCGTGCCGCGTTTTTCTCATTGGTCCCTGATTTGTTTTTAGTCGCGGACAGTCCGGTCGCTTGTTGCGCCAATTTCGCCTAAAACATAAAAACGGAAATGGCAAGGATAACTTAACTTTACACTGACTTTCCTCCCAGTTTAACACTTTCCCTCAGCCTAGATACCGCCGAAAAAAAGCCTTATAATCATACATGGGCACGGGGGGTTGGGAGGGGGTTAACCCCCCCAAATTCTGAGAAGGGGGTTTAACCCCCCCCCCCCCCGCCCACACTCAGAAGAGGGGAGAAAAGGTTAACCCCCCCCCCTTAATTTTAGAAAAATGAAGAAAAAAATGTCTTAAAAATGACTTCTAACTGCCTTCAAACTTAAGTTTTGAGGTCAAAATGAATGTTTCAAGCAATAAAAAGCTTAAAAATGCAATAAAAAGGGCTTTTTGACCTAAAATTAGCGTTTTTACCTATTTTTCCTTTAAAATCGAAAAACGATACGGGTAAAATGCACTCCGGAAAAAAACGAATTGGGTATTTTGCGTTTTTCGAATTTTAACCCCCCCCCCTAATTTGGGGTTTAACCCCCCCACTCTGGACCAACTTGCCCATGTATGCTTATAATTACTGTTATTAAATTTTAGATTAGCTGTCGATGACAAGCCGAAACTTTGTGTAGATAGGAATATTATTTCGCATGTTATTGTGGGATATAATAATATAAGTTGTTTAAAAAACAAGATTTTTTAACCTAGGGGCATATGGGTTTTTTTTTAAAGTAGGGGCACGGGGGCAATGGAGATGCACAAAAAAATGCAAAAAATACCTATTAAAAAAGACACAAAAAAATCAAAGTAAAATAGGTCTAAAATTACGCACATTTCGCAAAAAAGGAGTTAAAGACAGAAGACAGAAAACACTTTGCGAAAATATTTAGAAAAAACACGAGTGAACCCGTCAAACAAGTACAAACAAAACCAACCAATTCCGCGCTGCGAGACCCTCTGGTGGGTCGTGAGTGTTTCCCGCTCTCGCCCATTCGCCATCCCAACTGCCGATAAAATGTGTCGAATCCGCTCAAATAGCGGGAATATGAGTTGCGAGTGGCCGTGGGCGTGGCTCCTGGTAAACCGCCCAATCGCAGCTTTGATAGCACCGTCTTCCACCCGTTCGAATTGCACACCTAAACAAGGAAACACTTTATAATAGTATAGTATGTTATTGTATCACGGGAATTTGTCGAAAAAGTGAAAGAGACACTTAAATTTAGGGTGGGGTAAACACAATTAAATAGTTTTTTTCTAAAGTGGATTCTACGCATTTTATTTTGTTTTTTTTTTTTGAAAAATACGAAAACGAAAGTTTTAAATCAACAATTGTTTATATTTTATTTTTAGACCTCAAAACATAATAACTGTTTTTAATAATTGAATAGCACCTCTTTCAATTTAGAGTGGGTTTCCCAGGACAACAACATTTCCCAGGACACTTACCGACATGCACCCCTACAATATGACATTTTTTCAGGTCTTTGTAATTACCATGGGTTTATTTCTCCTAAAACATGGGTTTGCAGGAAGGGCCGCAGGGGGGTGGGGGAGTGGGTATGGTATACGTATGGTACGCCAGCGAAAAAATTTTCCGCACATACTTTTCAACAATATCCGGTAGGCTGTCAACCTATGCTAGATGCTAGATCGAACACTAATGCACAATAAAATAATAAAATCACCAATGTTTTTTTTGTTTTTGCTGCTTTTTTCTGTAATATAAAACTTCAAGAAATAAATATTTTAAAAGTTACCCTATTATAGCCACCCATTTTTTGTACTATATTGTGAAATTTGTACAGATCAACGTCTTTTCCTCCTAATACAGGAGCCTTATTAATAGGCGTATCTAAAAACAACAATTAACATTACACAAAATTTAAATAAACATTAAATACATTAATATAGCGAAAATTTTTACATAAATATTACTTATTATTTTTTTAATGTTTTTATTCATTTTATCATTATGTCCATTTTAAAGATTCGTCTTGTTGAAAACTTATTAAAATTTAAAACCTGTTTGTTTAACTAGTACAATATGCCAAGTAAAAACTTTAGAAATTTAGTTTTAGACCTTGCCGAATTAATTTTCTGGTCCTTTATTAATTATTCAATTCAACCATGACGCAATTTCAAATCTTATTTTGTGTTTTTTAATCAAATTTGTTAAGCGCCCACTTTTTTCGTCCTGATATTTGTACAGCTGGGCGACGAATCTATCCCGGTTTTCCGCAAAGTTGGCCTCTTCTTCAGATGAATCAGATTCAGACTCTTCTTTTTCCGATTCTTCCTCCGGCTTCCGTTCAGTCTTTCGTTTGATCTTCCCTAAAAACTAATTACTGTTATAACGTTATCATTTTTAATTTTTATCATAAAACTTTTTTTGATCAATTTTTTGGGGATTCTCATAATTTCACCTACCACCATCGGCGCAGCCAGGGCGGGTCTAGACCATAGGTGGGCAGCCTGCCGGATTTTGGGGTGAGGGTATGGTATACCCAACCCCCGAAATTTGGGGGGTGTCCCGAAAAATTTTTTTGTGGTATACCTCAAATACCCCATTTTTTAGCGTTTTTAGTACTGGGAACCCTCCAAATTTTAGGGGGGGTGTGCGGGGTACCCCCAAATTTTAGAAGGGGGTGTCGGCTATAATAGGGATTTTGGGGGTATAACCCCCCAACCCCTCCCCCCTGCCTACCTATGGTCTAGACCATACATGGGCAAGTTGGTCCGGAGTGGGGGGGGGGTTAAACCCCACATTAGGGGGGGGTTAAAATCCGAGAAACGCAAAATACCCATATCGTTTTTTTTCTGGAGTGCATTTTACCCATATCGTTTTTCGATTTTGAAGGAAAAATAGGTTAAAAACACTAATTTTTGGTCAAAAGCCCTTTTTATTGCATTTTTGAGCTTTTTATTGCTTAAAACATTCATTTTGACCTCAAAACTTAAGTTTGGAGGCAGTTAGATAGAAGACATTTTTTTCTTCATTTTTCAAAAATTGTGGGGGGAGTTAACCTTTTCTCCCCCCCCCCCCACTTCTGTGTGGGGGGGGGGGGTTAAACCCCACTTCTCAGAATTTGGGGGGGTTAACCCCCCCAACCCCCCCCCGCCCATGTATGGTCTAGACCCCCCGTTTTGGGTCGGCAAAGGAAAAAATTTGGGGTTAGACCCGCCTTTTGGGTCGCAAGAATAAAAATTTGGGGTCTAGAAGGGCCATTTTTTTTTATTTTCTCGCGCTTCGCACCGCTCGGCGCTCGATTAATTCGTCTCTGCTTCCAAAACTGTGTTACTTTGTTTTGTAATCTTGGTATGACTACGCTGGACCCATCCCATTCTTAAGGTTTTAATTGGTCTCATCTCAACTTATAAATTTGTGCTACTTTGTTTTGTAATTGTAATAAGACCACGCTGAACCGCCTCCTTTAGATTGTTATATAGTAAGATTAAAAATTTAAAGGTTAGGAAAAGTAATTTTAAAAACATTTTCTCGCACTTTGCTATGCTCAGCTGTAATTCAATATGCTCAGCTGTAATTCAATGTACTCATTTTTTCATTTGTTAATGTTTTGGAAATCAAAAATTTTAAGATTTCAAATTGTTTGTAAAAAAATTTTTCGTTGTTTTATGAGCTTATTTTTATTAAATAATAGGAAAACAATAAAATATGTGGCATAACCAAGATTAAAAACACTCCGCGTGAAGAGCGGAAATTTTTTTAGCCCTTTTATAACGTTTAGGATTTGCAAATTTAAAAAAATATTTTAAACTTGCAAAAGCTCCATTATTCATGGGTTTCGTGCGGTTCGAAAGAGCTTTTATAAGCTCCCCTAAAAAAAAAGAACCTTGTTAGATTTGTTAGTTTTGTTAGATTTGTTGCTAAATTTGAACTATGTTAAAAGTATGAATTCACGTTGAAACATTTAGCTCTCTGGGTTATTTTGTAAGCTAGACATGAGATTTCCCTGGTATATTAACTGCATGTAACGTGTACCAGGTGTTGGTGTTATGCATAATGTGTAAGAAAGACGTATTAGCAGGCATATCACTTAGCGTTTAAATGAACCCACAGATTTAATGTTTCAACAAAGATATGAAAATTTTTTAACCAGGCTTTCTTTGTAAGTTACATAAAAACCGAACCACTTTCTTTCACTGCCGTAGTCAGAGGAGGAACTTCCTCCGAGTCAATCTAACCCGTGAAGATAGTCTGTCAGTGAGGAAGATGCGCTGTCCATTTTAAATTTTGCCCGAGTTTGACGCATACAAGAGCACGGAGGGGGGTTAACCCCCCCCCAAATTCTGAGAAAGGGGGTTTAACTCCTCCACTCAGAAGTGGGGGGAAAGAAAAGGTTAACCCCCCCCCCCCGATTTTGGAAAAAATTAAGAAAAAATATCTTTAAAATGACTTTTAACTGCCTCCAAACTTAAGTTTTGAGGTCAAAATGAATGTTTTAAGCAATGAAAAGCTCAAAAATGCTATAAAACGGGTTTTTTGACCTAAAATTAGCGTTTTTACTTATTTTTCCTTTAAAATCGAAAAATGATATGGGTAAAATGCACGTCAGAAAAAAAACGATATGGGCAGACCTGTGCACGGTCTGAAAATGCCCCCCCCCCGTTTTATTGGAGGATTTGCCCCCCCCCCCCCCCCCGTCAAAAAATGAAAAAGTACCCTAAAAATATGACGCCATTTTTGACCTATGATGACGCCATCATCGCGAATTTTTTGCAGTTTTTAGCCTATTTCAATGTATTTTAAGCCATTTTAGACCTATTTTTTACCGTATTTCCGCTTTTTTGTCCCTGTTTTCCCTTTTCGCTTCTTTTTTTCTCTTTGTTTTCTTTCCCCCCCCCGTTTTTATTCCCCCCGTTTCAAAAAAGTTGCCCCCCCCCCCAGATTTTGGAATTGCCCCCCCCCCGTTTTAACCCCGGGGGCGGGGGGGGGGCAGTGCACAGGTCTCTATGGGTATTTTACGTTTCTCGAATTTCAACCCCTCGCCCCCTTAATTTGGGGTTTAACCCCCCCCCACTCCGGACCAACTTGCCCATGTATGTTTTAAGGTGTGAAAACTCCGCATTTATGGGGTTTTTGCGACAAAAAACACCTCAGTTACAATGCGTTGTTTTAATTATTAATATGGCATTCTACATAAAATATTTACATAATACTTTTTTAAAATTTAGTAATTTTGGACGTTTTCGTCATAAAATTAATTGTCCCAAACCTAAGAACAAATCTGCAGAGAAACTGCTAATCTTCTGGGTTATGCAAGAGATCGTTAAAAATAAACGAAAAAACAACATCCACAAGGGGTTTTCGGAACGGTAACCCAACAATCAAGAACGCCGGAAAGCACTGCTGCGAGTTGTTTGGGATGCAATTTAAAAAATACAAAGGATATCTTTCATGAGGGCAACAATTAAAAGATCAAGAGATTTGGTGTGTTTTTTAAATGTTGGTGAGGAGGCTTAATTTGTGTAAAAATGGTGCCACCTATAATGGATCTATTTAATGATACTGACCTTTACTTTTATCCATTTAGTAATTATGCTCGGACTCAGAGCCAAAGGAGTCTCAAGATGCCGATTTGCTCAGTTTTTTTCCAATTTTTAGACACCGCTTTTTTCGGACTGCTGAAATAGTTGTATCTATTTATAATAAAAATATATAAATATCCATTTATTATAACTGGGGGGTCATGGTTTTAACAAAATTTAGTCTGTTTTATGCTTAAATAAGAATTATATTATAAATTAGTTAGATAGAGCCATATTTTACACAAGGAATTACAAAAAATGGTTCACCAAAATCAAATCCAATCCGGTAAGATATTCGATTCCGCCGGGCCGGATCTAACATTGGATCCCATTCGACCGGATCTAAAACTATTGATCTGATCGATCCATGTGAAAGTTAATTTTTTAAATTGACCCCCCAGCTTATAACAAATGGATATTTATATATTTTTATTATAAATAATAATAGAATTATTTTAGCAGTCCGAAAAAAGCGGTGTCTAAAGTTGGAAAACCTAGCAAATCATCTCAAGACTCCTCTGAGTCCGAAGACAGCAATGATGAACGGGATAAAAAGAAAGGTCAGTATCATTAAATAGATCGATTATAGGTGGTACTTATTTTACACAAATTAAGCCTCCTCACCAACATTTAAAAAACACACCAAATCTCTTGATCTTTTAATTGTTGCCCTCATGAAAGATATCCTTTGTATTTTTTAAATTGCATCCCAAACAACTCGCAGCAGTGCTTTCCGGCGTTCTTGATTGTTGGGTTACCGTTCCGAAAACCCCTTGTGGATGTTGTTTTTTCGTTTATTTTTAACGCATTGCATAACCCAGAAGATTTTTTAGAGTTCTCTGGTTTGTTGTTGGGCAATTGGGTCCTTTGTGTGGGGGGCGGGGTTGGGAACGCTTCTTTAAGTAGTATTTGTTATATTTGTGAGCCCTTTTAATAATTAAACAACGCATTGTAACTGAGGTGTTTGTCGCAAAAACCCCATAAATGCGGAGTTTTCACACCTTAAAACATACATGGGCAAGTTGGTCTGGAGTGTGGGGGAGGGGGGGTTAAACCCCAAATTAGGAGGAGGGGTTAAAATTCGAGAAACGTAAAATACCCATAGAGACCTGTGCACTGCCCCCCCCCCCGGGGTTAAACACGGGGGGGGGGGCAATTCGAAAATGGGGGGGACGGGGGGCAACTTTTTTGAAACGGTGGGGAGCAAGCAGGTGAGAAAGAAAAAAAAGAAAAAAATAAAGGGAAAAGGGAAAAAAGGGACAAAAAAGCGGAAATAAGGTAAAAATAGGTCTAAAATGGCTTAAAATACATTGAAATAGGCTAAAAACTGCAAAAAATTCGCGATGATGGCGTCATCATAGGTCAAAAATGGCGTCATATTTTTTGGGTACTTTTTCATTTTTTGGCGGGGGGGGGCATATCCTCCAATAAAACAGGGGGGGGGCCTCCAAGGGCATTTTCAGACCGTGCACAGGTCTGCCCATATCGTTTTTTTTTCTGACGTGCATTTTACCCATATCATTTTTCGATTTTAAAGGAAAAATAAGTAAAAACGCTAATTTTAGGTCAAAAAACCCGTTTTATAGCATTTTTGAGCTTTTTATTGCTTAAAACATTCATTTTGACCTCAAAACTTAAGTTTGGAGGTAGTTAAAAGTCAGTTTAAAGACATTTTTTCTTCATTTTTCCAAAATCGGGGGGGGGGAGGTTAACCTTTTCTTTCCCCCCACTTCTGAGTGGGGGAGTTAAACCCCCTTTCTCAGAATTTGGGGGGGGGGTTAACCCCCCTCCGTGCTCTTGTATGCGTCAAACTCGGGCAAAATTTAAAATGGACAGCGCATCTTCCTCACTGACAGACTATCTTCACGGGTTAGATTGACTCGGAGGAAGTTCCTCCTCTGACTACGGCAGTGAAAGAAAGTGGTTCGGTTTTTATGTAACTTACAAAGAAAGCCTGGTTAAAAAATTTTCATATCTTTGTTGAAATATTAAATCTGTGGGTTCATTTAAACGCTAAGTGATATGCCTGCTAATACGTCTTTCTTACACATCATGCATAACACCAACACCTGGTACACGTTACATGCAGTTAATATACCAGGGTAAATCTCATGTCTACAGCTTACAAAATAACCCAGAGAGCTAATGTTTCAACGTGAATTCATACGTTTGACATAGTTCAAATTTAGCAACAAATCTAACAAAACTAACAAATCTAACAAGGTTCTTTTTTTGAGGGGAGCTTATGAAAGCTCTTTCGAACCGCACGAAACCCATGAATAATAGAACTTTTGCAAATTTAAAATATTTTTTTAAATTTGCAAATCCTAAACGTTATAAAAGGGTTAAAAAAATTTCCGCTCTTCACGCGGAGTGTTTATAATCTTGTTTATGCCACATATTTCATTGTTTTCCTATTATTTAATAAAACAACGAAAAAAATTTTTAGAAACAATTTGAAACCTTAAAATTTTTGATTTACAAAACATTAACAAATGAAAAATGAGTACATTGAATTACAGCTGAGCATATTGAATTACAGCTGAGCATAGCAAAGTGCGAGAAAATGTTTTTTTAAAATTACTTTTCCTAACCTTTAAATTTTTAATCTTACTATATAACAATCTAAAAGAGGCGGTTCAGCGTGGTCTTATTACAATTACAGAACAAAGTAGCGCAGATTTATAAGTTGAGGCCAATTAAAACCTTAAGAATGAGGTGGGTCCAGCGTGCTCATAATAAGATTATAAAACAAAGTAACACACATTAGAAAGTAGAGACCAATTAATCGAGCGCTGAGCGGAGCGAAGCACGAGAAAATTTAAAAAAAATGGCCTTTCTAGACCCCAAATTTTGTTCTTGTGACCCAAAAGGCGGGTCTAACCCCAAATTTTTTGCTTTGCCGACCCAAAACGGGGGGTCTAGACCATACATGGGCAGGGGGGGGGGGTTGGGGGGGGGGTTAACACCCCCAAATTCTGAGAAGTGGAGGATTAAGCGCCCCCCCCCGCTCAGAAGTGGGGGGGGGGAGGAAGACTTAACCCCCCCCCCCCAATTTTGGAAAAATGAGAAAAAAATGTCTTTAAAATGACTTCTATGCTAACTGCCTCCAAACTTAAGTTTAGAGGTCAAAATGAAAATGTTTTAAGCAATAAAAAGCTCAAAAATGCAATAAAAAGGGCTTTTGACCAAAAATTAGTGTTTTTTAACCTATTTTTCCTTCAAAATAGAAAAGACGATATGGGTAAAATGCACTCCACAACAAAAACTATCTGGGTATTTTGCGTTTACTCGGATTTTAACCCCCCCCTAATTTGGGGTTTAACCCCCCCCCCACTCCGGACCAACTTGCCCATGTATGGTCTAGACCATAGGTAGGCAGGGGGGAGGGGTTGGGGGTTGTTATGCCCAAAGACCCTATGATATCCGACACCCCCTACTAAAATTGGGGGGTACCCCGCACACCCCCCCTAATATTTGGAGGTTTCCCAGTACTAAAAACGCGAAAAAATGGGGTATTTGAGGTATACCACAAAAAAATTTTTCGGGACACCCCCCCCCCAAATTTCGGGGGTTGATATCATTACCTCACCCCAAAATCCGGCCAGCTGCCCCTATGGTCTAGAGCCGCCCTGGCTGCGCCGATGGTGGTAGGTGAAATTATGAGAATCCCCAAAAAATTGATCAAAAAAAGTTTTATGATAAAAATTAAAAATGATAACGTTATAACAGTAATTAGTTTTTAGGGAAGATCAAACGAAAGACTGAACGGAAGCCGGAGGAAGAATCGGAAAAAGAAGAGTCTGAATCTGATTCATCTGAAGAAGAGGCCAACTTTGCGGAAAACCGGGATAGATTCGTCGCCCAGCTGTACAAATATCAGGACGAAAAAAGTGGGCGCTTAACGAATTTGATTAAAAAAAAAGATTTGAAATTGCGTCATGGTTGAATTGAGTAAATAATAGAGGACCAGAAAATTAATTCGGCAAGGTCTAAAACTAAATTTTTATATACTTGGCATATTGTACTAGTTAAACAAACAGGTTTTAAATTTTAATAAGTTTTCAACAAGACGAATCTTTAAAATGGACATAATGATAAAATTAATAAAAACATTAAAAAGATTGTAATATGTATGTAAAAATTTTCGCTATATTAATGTATTTAATGTTTATTTAAATTTTGTGTAATGTTAATTGTTGTTTTTAGATACGCCTATTAATAAGGCTCCTGTATTAGGAGGAAAAGACGTTGATCTGTACAAATTTCACAATATAGTACAAAAAATGGGTGGCTATAATAGGGTAACTTTTAAAATGTTTATTTTGTTGAAGTTTTAAATTGCAGAAAAAAGCAGCAAAAACAAAAAAAAACATTGGTGATTTCATTATTTTATGTGCATTAGTGTTCGATCCAGCATCTAGCATAGGTTGACAGCCTACCGGATATTGTTGAAAAGTATGTGCGGAAAATTTTTTGGCTGGCGTACCATACGTATACCATCCCCCCTTCCCCCTGCGGCCCTTCCTGCGAACCCATGTTTTAGGAGAAATAAACCCATGGTAATTACAAAGATCTGACCTGAAAAAATGCCATATTGTAGCGGTGCATGTCGGTAAGTGTCCTGGGAAACCCATTCTAAATTGAAAGAGGTGCTATTCAATTATTAAAAACAGTTACTATGTTTTGAGGTCTAAAAATAAAATATAAACAATTGTTGATGTAAAACTTTCGTTTTCGTATTTTTCAAAAAAAAATAAATAAAAAAAAATAAAATGCGTAGAATCCACTTTAGAAAAAACTATTTAATTGTGTTTACCCCACCCTAAATTTAAGTGTCTCTTTCACTTTTTCGACAAATTCCCGTGATACAATAACATACTATGTTTACTATTATAAAGTGTTTCCTTGTTTAGGTGTGCAATTCGAACGGGTGGGAAGAAGGGTGCTATAAAAACTGCAATTGGGCGGTTTACCAAGAGGCCCTCACGCACCCACGGCCACTCGCAGCTCATATCCCCGCTATTTGAGCAGATTCGACACATTTTATCGGCAGTGGGGATGGCGGAATGGGCAAGAGCGGGAAACACTCACCAACCACCCAAGGAGTATCGCAGCACGGAATAGGATGGTTTTGTTTGTACTTGTTTGACGGGTTCACTCGTGTTTTTTCTAAATATTTTCGCAAAGTGTTTTGTCTTCTGTCTTTAACTCCTTTTTTGCGAAATGTGCTTAATTTTAGACCTATTTTACTTTAATTTTTTTGTGTCTTTTTTAATAGGTATTTTTTGCATTTTTTTGTGCATCTCCATTCCCCCGTGCCAGTAGTTTAAAAAAAATAACCCAATGCCCCTAGTTTAAAAAATCTTGTTTTTTTAAACAACTTATATTATTATATCCCACAATAACATGCGAAATAATATTCCTATCTATACAAAGTTTCGGCTTGTCATCGACAGCTAATCTAAAATTTAATAACAGTAATTATAATCATACATGGGCAAGTTGGTACAGAGTGGGGGGGTTAAACCCCAAATTAGTGGGGGGGGGGTTTGAATTAGAAAAACGAAAAATGCCCAATTCGTTTTTTTAAGGAGTGCATTTTACCCGTATCGTTTTTCGATTTTAAAGGAAAAATAGGTAAAAACGCTAATTTTAGGTCAAAAAGCCCTTTTTATTGCATTTTTAAGCTTTTTATTGCTTGAAACATTCATTTTGACCTCAAAACTTAAGTTTGAAGGCAGTTAGAAGTCATTTTTAAGACATTTTTTTCTTCATTTTTCTAAAATTGGGGGGTTAACCTTTTCTCACCCCCCACTTCTGAGTGGGCGGGGGGGGGATTAAACCCCCTTCTCAGAATTTGGGGGGGGTTAACCCCCTCCCAACCCCCCCGTGCCCATGTATGATTATAAGGCTTTTGTTTCGGCGGTATCTAGGCTGAGGGAAAGTGTTAAACTGGGAGGAAAGTCAGTGTAAAGTTAAGTTATCCTTGCCATTTCCGTTTTTATGTTTTAGGCGAAATTGGCGCAACAAGCGACCGGACTGTCCGCGACTAAAAACAAATCGGGGACCAATGAGAAAAATGCGGCACGAGCCGGGACCAAGCGGAGTTTCATCGACCAGCCCGTCCGGAATCCAGTAGCAGTGCCGCGTCCGGAAACGCAACGGATCGCAGCTCCTCCAGCGTCAATAAACAAGTAAGCGAAATATTATGATTTCTCGCGGTAGGATAAACCTGTTTATTTTTTTTAAACGAATTTATATTTTATAGTCACAGGTTTCTAAGTCACAAGAGAATAAGTTTTTAATTTAACAAAAAAAAATTGCTTGTCTATCTGCTAGTTTCTCCAATAGTTAAAAATAATGATACTTTTATAGGGTTCATTGTGCATTCCTTTCGACTTGGCAGTCTAGTTTCAGTAGCACTTAATAATAATACTTATGATAGTTAAATTATGATTTTTCTGGCTTTGGTTGTTTCTGTATTACGTTTTATGTATTGCTTTTTCTGGAGTAGGCGCCCGACAACACCTTTAAAATGATAAAAAAATATGGTAAACTGTTATGTTTAGTCCAGCAAACAGTCGCAGCAAAGCAAAGCTGCCTCGGCTATTCTCCAATCAAAAACTCAAGTACGAAGAAGCGCAACGCCTAACACGGCCACGCCCCTTACGGCCACGCCCCCTTCGGCCACGCCCCCTACGGCCACGCCCATCCTTCCCAATCCGGACGAATCACGGAGCAGCAGCCGATTAGCAGCTAAGCTGATTGGACGCGCCTCTGAAGTGAGTTAAAAAGACTATAATGATAATGTTGTAACGGAAAACTATTGTCTTATAAATAAAATATAGTCGTTAAAAGTTGGTATTTAACAAAAGTTTTGTTTAAAACTTCACTTAGCGGGTTTTATTTAGGTTTTATTTAAAACTTAGCGGGAAGCAGTTATTCATATTTTGATAATTTGAGCTTTTGGTTAAGTGTTTCTTTTCTATAAAATATAGCTAACATTTTCGATTATTACCACAATTGGCTTCCTTGATTTATCGCGTAAAACTCCTTTTTCAAAATATTTAGTCTCCAAAACCGCCCGGAGTTGAATCAAGTGTGGTAAAGAAGGCGAATGTGGGTTCCCATTCCCATCCAGCTGCCGTAACGAAGAAAACTCAAAGCGAAGACGTAAAAAGTCACCAAGAGAAGGAGCAGAAAGAAGCCGGTAGTAAAAAGACCGTTAGCGACACCGGCGACAACGCGACAACAACGGCGACGACGGTAAACTTCTCCTTGGGACAGAAAATACAAGCTCAACACGGTACGGGCGCCCATTGCGTGTGGTAAGTGAAAGGAATAATATTCAACGATTTTGTTTATACAATTTTTAGTTGTATGTTTAGATGATAAAATTGCCTTCTTCAAAAGCGGAATATTAATTCTATCAGAACAAAAATATTATGCTCCTTAGTTCCGACTCGCTCCTCACTGGTTGTGTAAAGTTTCGGCAGAATATCGGCACAGGCGATGATGCAGTGCTACAGTGGCGTGCCCAGAGGGAGGCGGAGGGGCCACCCCCCACCCCCCCCCCCCGAAATCCGGCGAAGCCGTATTTCTTCGTAAGGGGGACCCTTACGTTTTTGAATTTTGGGAGAGCAAAATTTTTTTCTTTAATATTAATACGGAAACTTTCCTGGTGCCTTCCAAAAGCATATTAACAGTCAAAAAACCAAATTTTCCCCGCATCGCGGGTCGTTTAAATTCACAAGTTATCTTAGTTTTTCGATTTCAAATCGATTATGCTGTGCAATAGTTAAGGCATGCACTACTATAAACATTATTAACCTTTTATTAACGTTTTAAGCACCTGTTTTAAATGTAAAGGGATGAAAAAACCCTTAAATTTTGTAATAAACATCATCTGGAATTAAAATTTCTAGTGTATTTAAGCGCCCTAAATTAAAAATTTTCTCCCTGGGGGGTGGGGGGCGTTCTACCTCCCGGACCCCCCTGGCCAGGGGCTCTGCCCCATGACCCCGCTGGGGGGTTCTCGCCCCCCAGACCACCCCCCCATTACTGGGGGGCTGCCGCCCCCCAGACCCCCCTTCAGGGTTGGCATTTGCCCCCCCCCCAGACCGCCCCCTCGAAATCAAATCCTGGGCACGTCACTGGCAGTGCACACGCCTTTCATTATGGTTTTTACTTTTTTTTAACTTTTTTAATGTATTGTTTTTACTTGGATTTATGATAGAATAGAGTTTCGTTCAGGTACGACGCCAGAATTTTACAAATGGAAGGAGGGGACGGCAAACCACAACGCTTTTACATCCACTACTTGGGCTGGAACCCCAGGCACGACGAGTGGTTGGGACCCCAGCGTGTTCGACCGCTGGAAACGTCGGAAATGCAAAGTAATGAGTTTTAATTTTGGGAATAGTTTTGAGATGATAAATCCAAAAAAATTTTTTTTGCTTGTTTCACTTTTTTAAGCCAAAAAAATTCAACAAAAAATACAGGTTATTAAAACTTGTTTTTTTAAAGTTTTAACATAATTATTACATACATAAACAATACATAAGTTTTGCTAATAACTATAAAAGTTTGCGAACGGGAAAAAATTAAGTTATATGTACCAAGAACAATACCTAAGGATAAATTTGCAACCTTTAAAAATTTTTGTTGTTTGTTTTGGCAATAGTTACAGTCAGTTTTTTCTAGGTCGCCGAAGTTAATGGCTCGCGCTTTAATTTTAGCCACTATTAAAGAAAACTTTAAACCTCCACTGATTTTTAAGTGTAACAGAAATTTTAAAATTTTGCACTGGAATAACAAAAATATGTATCGTTTTATTTTTAGACCAAATTTTGGGTCGATTGGAGAAACCAGAAAAAACTTATCTAAAAAAATAAAAAAAGGTGGCCGAGATTAAGTCAGTTACCCTACATAAAATTTTAATATTAATGCATTAAAATATAATCTCTATAATATTTACCTTTTCTAAAATAATTTCCCATCAATTAATCAAAATATTCTGTAGTATTAGTAACATCACATAACCGTTCCTTTTCTTTTATTAAATGCGCCCAACTTTACTAAAATACTCTTGTATTTTTGCGTTAAACATAGAAAAGAAATTGCCAAATATCACTTTTATTTTTACAAAAAAAAATTTTTTTTGGCATGTTTTGATTGTTATTTAAAAAATTTTTTTCCAAAATTTAGCAGTGAGTCAGAGTAAATCCACGGACGGGCCTCCCGGGTTCGAATCGGACACGATGCTGAAAAGCAAGGCAGCCCGAAAAAGACACACGTCCGTCACGAGCGAGTCTTCCTCTGTCTCCGTCAAAGTTAGCAAACCGCCTCCAGTGCCAGTGGCGGTAGGTTTTTTGTTTTTAATATTTTTATTATTATGTTATGGTGTGTGTTTTATTATTTTAAATTTTTGAGCAGGAAATATAATTTTGTTACGTGCATTATTAATGACTGTGATTATTTTTTAAGCTGGATAAACGATTGTTTAACTTAGTTATGATTAAAGTAAAAAATTATCAAATAAAAAAATATTATTAGAAAAACAGCTTTTCCCTTAATTTTCTTAATTTTCCAGGCCAAAAAACCGGAAAAAACAAGAGAAACTAGTCCGTGTCTGCGGTGCAAAACTTTGGCGTTGGTCCAACAACATCAACAACAATCAAACAAACAACAACCGCAACAGCGGCAAGAAGTTGTTGACACAAAGCAGGAAAAGCTGAAGCCGGCCACACCGCCGGCGCAACCGGAAACCTCGGAATCGGAAGCGCAGAAAGAGTCAGAGGATGAATCTGAGAACGACGACCAGGTAAATCAGAAAGATTTTTGTGTTACTTTTAATAATAGTATTCACACCATCGTTTTGTTGGTTTTTTATATGGTGTTTTACAGATCTGTGTACGATCTGGAAATACCCCCCTCCCGCTTTATTGGAGGATTTGCCCCTCCCCCGTTTTATTGCCCCCCCCCCGTTGAAAAATGAAAAAAGTACCCAAAAATTATGACGCCATCAGGGCGGTACCCAGGATTTTGCGGCAGGGGGAACTGCCTGGTCTCGGCGAACCACAGTTTGGTGGTTCCCCTCCCCCCCCCCCCCAGCGAGGGGTCCAGGGGGCGAGCAGCCCCTGGTGGGGGTCCAGGCGGGCGAAGGCCCCGGAAAATTTTTGCACTTTTCACTTTATTTTGTCTTAAAGAAATGTTACCAAAATAATATTAAAACCTCTTTTTGAAAACTCATTTTTTGTCCATTTTCATAAGTTTGAACAAGCTAATATTGAAATAAGATTAAATATCAATAAATTTAAAAAATAACTAAGCAAACAGTTTTTTGAGCACTAGCTTCAGCACCAAGGAGGCTTTTGTTCCTAAATTTTACAAAAAAAAATTGCCTGCTCTGCTCAGACCTGTGCACTGACCCCTAGAGGTTTTATTTTAGGGGGAGTGGAATTCCAAAATGGGGGGCACGAGGAGGGGCAACTTTTTTTAAACGGCGGGGGGTAATAAAATGGGGGAAAGCAGGAGGAAAAAAGGAGTAAAAAAGAGAAAAAAAGAAAGAGAAAGGAAAAAAAGTGACAAAAAAGCGAAAATAAGGTAAATGGCTTAAAATGCATTGAAATAGGCTAAAAACTGCGAAAAATTCGCTATGATGGCGTCATTATAGGTCAAAATCAAAAATGGCGCCATAATTTTAGGGTAATTTTTCATTTTTTTTGCGGGGAACGGGAGGGGGGCAAAGCCTCCAATAAAGCGGGGGGCATTTCCAGACCGTGCACAGGTGCTGCTACAAGCTAAAAAACGTGGTTGGGTGCAAATTAAGCAAAATAAAGAAAAATTAAGCCTTTCATTGTCATGATCGTTACATGCATATTTAATAATTTAAAATATGAAACAAAAAATTTTTTCACAGATTAGTTTTTTTTAAAACTTTTTTATTAGTATTTTTTGGTGAAATTATTTGAAATTTAGTAGGTTTTTCAAATGTGTTAATTACTTAATTAGTTTCCAAAATTTTAATCATAAAGATATTAAGCACTTAAACATAATCATGATCATTTCATTAAAACAAACCCATGTTGGTATTATTAATTTTACCATACTATTAGAAATGTTATCACAAAAGAAAAATGCCGAGTGTGAGACAAAAGCGCTTGACTAGACACCAAACATAAATAACAATATTTTTTGTACTATTTATATAATCCAAAATTATAATTTCTAATTCACGACCTGTGCACGGTCTGGAAACGCCCTCCTCTTTATTGGGGGATTTGCATAGATGTTTTTGGTCGGGTCCGCTGGGGGGGGGGCTCACCCCCGAGTGGAAGGCCAAAGTTTTTTAGGGAGGGGTTTCAGGGGGGTCCGGACCCCCCTGGCTTTTTAGGGGGGTCGACCCCGGGTGCGAGATTTCAAATTTGGGGGGGGGGGTCAGGGGGTTCCAATTTTTTAACTCAATAATTTAAGTGTTTTTAGTTCTAATATTAAATTTTATGTACTAAAACCGCCTATTTAGGCCTAAAAAGTGTATTTAAACACTCTTTTTAACTAAAAACCGTGTTTTTGGCAGTAAATAAAAAAACATACTTCCAAATTGGTTGGGAGGGGGGATCAGCCTCGCTAAGGGGGGTCAGGCCGGACCGCTCCCGAGCTTTGGGGGAAGGGGGGGGGGCTGGATTTTTTCTAGGGGGGGTCCAAAATTTTGGCTCTAGGGGAGTGGACCCCTCTGTCACCCCCCACCAAAAACATCTATGGGGATTTGCACCCTCCCCCGTTTTATTGCTTCCTCTGCCCAGCAAAAATAAAAAAGTGCCCAAAAATTATGGCGCCATTTTTGACCCATAGTGACGCCATCATCGCGAAATTTTAGCAATTTTTAGCCTATTTCAATGCATTTTAAGCCATTTTAGACCCGTTTTTACCTTAATTTCGCTTTTTTTGTCCCTTTTTTCCCTTCTTTTTTTGTACTTTTCTCTTTTTTTTCTTTCTCCCCTAACTTGCCCCCTTCCGTTTTATTGCCCTCCCCCAAATAAAACCCCGGGGGGGGGGGCAGTGCACAGGTTTGTAATTCTAAGCACATAAAGCAAATATAAGCCCATAATGCATACTAACAAAAACGTAGCTTAGGATTTAAAAAAAAATCTTTTTGGCGTGGGTTTTAAAATGTATTTAAATATTTTAATACGTTTGCAGTAAACTTTAATCTAAATTATAAAACTGTTTTACAATTATAATATAAGTTCCGAATTTTTTTTGGAAACACATTTTAAAAATGCTTGTGAGTTTAAACTCGGTGGTTATGAGATTACACCGTGTGTTGGTGAGATTTTAAGGTGGAACGATTTACGATACAGTTAGGATACCCTGTGGGTTTTTGTGTATAACTCGTGCCATACGTGACAGACAGAAGCAAACTATATATTGGAAGAAAGGGTATTTTTTTCGGTCAGTTTAGTATCCTTAACATTTTTGGTGGAACATTCCAAACCGAGATATGCTTCGTTGAAAAAAAGCATTTTAAAACAGTTTTTTTTCCAGTTTAACAAAACCAGAGTTAATATTACGTGATAAAAATTTAACTCAAGTTAGATACATCAAATGTACATGCCCACAAAAATTTTCAGCGGAATCCCTACTATTGATGTTTTTTAATTTCGTTTTATTGCTAAAATTTTTGAAATAAAAAATAAAAAAAAACGTGATAGTAGAAATTTCATTAAAAATTTAAAAACTGGTTTAAAATTATGGTACAACACTGCTGTGTTAAAAGTTGGGAACAAACTAATTCCTATCTAATAACTAAATTTTCATTTAAATTTTTTTGATTTGACGCCGAGAAACTAAATTTCGAACCCCTAGCACCTCCTCGGGGACTCAAATCAAAAAACGGAAGTTGGATCAGGACCCCCGAAAATTCCCGAGTACACGTGTTTTGGGAAAAACCGGCAAAACTTTTGCAACTGTATCGTTCTACCTTAAATAATGAGAAATCATCCTTTTTTTGCTTGTGAAAACAAAAACTGTTATAAAATTTTTTGGGTATACACCCTAAGTTTTTTGGGTAAAACTTTTGTTCTGATATTAAAAAAAAAATTATTGGAAAAAATAAACAATTAAAAAAGCGCGTCGAAGGCGCGAAATTTTAGAAAACTAACAGAGCATTTTATTTAGTTTTTTTTTTCACAAAAAATGCATTTTATTTAGTGCTTGTTCAGCAAAAAATGCATTCTATCCAGTGCTTGTTCAACAACGACAGGGGGAAATATCCCTCTTTTCCGTCCCCCTGGGTACGGCCATGGCCATTTTTGACCTATTATGACGCCATTATCGCTAATTTCATGCAGTTTTTAGCTTATTTAAATGCATTTTAAGCCATTTTAGACCTATTTTTACTTAAATTTCGTCTTTTTTTCTTTTTTCTCTTTTTTCCCTTTTTTTCTTTTATTTCCCTTTCACCCCTGCTTGCCCTCCCATTTCAAAAAAATTGCCCTCTGTGCCCCCCCCACTTTGGAATTGCCCCACTCCAATAAAATCCCGGGGGGGACAGTGCACAGGTCTGTGTTTTAAATTGATTTCTACTTTTCATGGATTGTTTTAAAGATTGTAAAAAATAATGATACTAACAGACCTGTGCACGGTCTGAAAATGCCCCTCCCCCGTTTTATTGGAGGATTTGCCCCCCCGTTTTAGTGACCCCCCGCCAAAAAATGAAAAAGTACCCTAAAATTATGACGCCATTTTTGACCTATGATGACGCCATCATCGCAATTTTTTTTGCAGTTTTTAGCCTATTTCAATGTATTTAAAGCCATTTCAGACCTATTTTTACCTTATTTTCGCTTTTTTTGTCCTTTTTTTCTCTTTTCCCTTCTTTTTTTCTCCTTTTTTTATCTTTTTCCCCCTTGCTTGCTCCCCCCATTTTATTGCCCCTCCCCCCGTTTCAAAAAAATTGCCCCCCCGTTTTGGAATTGCCCCCCGTTTAAACCCCGGGGAGGCAGTGCACAGGTCTGTACTAATAATAATAATAATAATTGTTACTTTTTTCAGGGCAACCGTCGCATAATGACGAGACTGGAGTCGAGGCGAAATCGTTTGGACAGCGAGTCCGGACCTCAGGCCGCAACGGAGGCGGAGCGCCTTAGGGCCCCGACGCCTATTGGCGGAGCTGGTGGAAGCTCCGCCCCCTTACGGGAAGCCTCCGCGAGCAGAGAACGTCCCAATTCTAGATCCGCCACGAATTCGGGTAAGTAAAAAATTTTTGTACTATTGTGTGCAAGTGCAACGTATGCGATTAGGCATTATGCCTTTTATTAAAATTAAATGTTATTTTGTTTTTTAATGGTACTTTTGTTGCACAACTAACATTCGAAATGTATCTGGCGTCTTGGCTATTATTAGGTACAATAAATCAAAAAACCTATTAATGTTTATCATAGGTGAGAAAAGGGGGCAGGGTGAGGTCCACCTTCCCCTTGGCCTCGAAATTTTGGGACCCTCCTAGACGAAAATCTAGGGAGGGCCCCCCTCCCCCCAAATTTCCGATATTTTTACCCCTGACCACCTCTAGAATTTGAAATCTGACCCCCCTCCCTCTTCCCTCGGCAAAATTTTAGGCACTTTTTTTATACTAAATTTTCCTATAAAAACGTGAATTTTTAACACAAATATAATTCATGTTTTTATACCCTTTTCACACTAGAATATCGCTTTTTATTCAATAAAATGTAGTATTATTCTATAAATAGAACAATTGTTAACGTTATTATGGTTAAAAACTGTTTTGCTTTAGACACCGGACCCCACCTGACCCCCTCTAGATTTCAAAATTTCGCACCCCAGGTGGACCCCCTTAAAAAGCTAGGGGGGTCCGGACCCCCTTGGGACATACATGGACACTGGGGGGGGGGTTGGGGGGTTAACCCCCCCCCAAATTTTGAGAAGGGGGGTTTAACCCCCCCCCCCACTCAGAAGTTGGGGGGGGGAGAAAAAGTTAACCCCCCCAATTTTGGAAAAATGAAGAAAAAAAATGTCTTTATAATGACTTCTAACTGCCCCCAAACATAAGTTTTGAGGTCAAAATGAATGTTTTAAGCAATAAAAAGCTCAAAAATGCAATAAAAAGGGCTTTTTTACCTAAAATTAGCGTTTTTTACCTATTTTTTCTTCAAAATCGAAAAACGATATAGGTAAAATGCACTCCAGAAAAAAAACGATATGGGTATTTTGCGTTTCTCGGATTTTAACCCCCCCCCCCCCTAATTTGGGGTTTAACCCCCCCACTCCGGACCAACTTGCCCATGTATGCCCTGGGACCCCCCTCTTAGAATTCAAAATTTGATTTACCCCGGGTAACCACCCCCCTAGTTTCCCGGACCGTTCTCACCTATGTTGTTTATGTGTGTCATTTGAGGTGTTATGGGTTTTTTGAGTTTTTTTTTATTAGTTTGCAATCCATTTGTTTGGGAGTTCATAAACTCTACAGAAATAAGCGCATATAACAATGTGTTATTGCCAAACAGACACAAAGTCAATTTGGATAAAAATTGACAAAGGTTAGCTTAGAAAAAGAATGGTGGTTCTTGGTCCATTTAAGAAATCCCTGCAATTCGAGCTCCAGGAAGCATTGCTATTAGCAATATGCCTCTTCTCTAAATTTTTTGCTCAATATTGCTTTATGTTTAATATTTTTTCTTTAAAGCACAAGATTTTTTCAACACGAACTTCTGTTTTATTTATTATTCAGTCATAATTTGCAATAAAAAAACAAAAAAATATTTTTAAGATAACAATTTTATAAAGTTTTTAGTTCCTTTACCCACTCGGGAAAGAACTCCAGCGCGTCCTCCGTCCGCTTCCGTCCAATCAGCGAAAGCCCCGCTTACATCTTCCGCCCAATCAGCGAAGCACCAGCCGAGCGTCGGCCAATCAGCGAAAAAAGGGGAGGAGCGGCCGCAGTCGGCGCCTGTAACAGAAAGGAAACCGAGGAAAACGATCTCGAAAGAACCGACTCCCGCCCGATCTGAAGGTTGGCTTTGTTTTTTTTTTGTTGTTTTGTTTTATTTTGGTATTTATTCATAGTTGGGATAGGTTACTGTTTTTTAAATCACGTGATTTCTCAAACTGATTTTGTAGTATTATTTTTGTTTGATTTTGTTTTTTTATAGTTATTGTTATGATAGTTTTATAGTTTTTTTAAATCATGTGATTCTAAAGAACAGTAGTATAGGTAAAAACTGTTTTGCTTTAGAGCGCCGGCCCCCCCCCCCTAGCTTCCCCGACCGTGCTCACCTATGATCCCAACTATGAATAAATACCAAAAAAAAACAAAACAAAAAAAAAAAACAAACCCAACAATCACATCTGGCGGTAGTCGGTTATTTAGAGATAGTTTTCCTAGGTTGCCTTTCTGTTACAGGCGCCGACTGCGGCCGCTCCTCCCTTTTCGCTGATTGGCCGACGCTCGGCTGGTGCTTCGCTGATTGGGCGGAAGATGTAAGCGGGGCTTTCGCTGATTGGACGGAAGCGGACGGAGGACGCGCTGGAGTTCTTTCCCGAGTGGGTAAAGGAACTAAAAACTTTATAAAATTGTTATCTTAAAAATTTTTTTTTGTTTTTATTAATAAAATATAAAAAATAAAATATTCAAAAATAATTACCTTACATCTTGAAGAAGTAATGTAAAATGCAAACTGCGTTTTATATTTAAAAAAAAGGTTTTGATGTGTTTTATGGTACAACCTACTATATTAAAATATAGTCGTACTGATGAATGAAAGAATGAAGCTGTAAAATATGAAATAGTACTAAAATATTCCTGATGTGGTAAAATTGAATAAAAAGCAATATATTCCATAATAATATATATAATACTATATATTGCATGTTGCTTATATTCAAATATTTCAATAAAAGCAAGAAATACGTAATTAAAACCAACGAAGTCACTCCCGAATTAAAAGCCTATACACTTAAGGCTGGTTCATACTTATGACAAAACGTCCTTTAGACAAAGTCCAAAGGACAAAAGTCCTTTGGACTTTGTCCAAAGCAGAAACACGGCGTCAAAACGTCTTTTGGATTTTGTTCTTTGGATTTTTTCCAAAGGACAACGTGTGCATACTTTTTGTCCTTTGGACTTTTTCTTTTCGATTTTGCCCTTCGGACTTTGTCAAATAAACAAATTTCAAGTAGCGTTCATACTTTGTCCAAAGGAAAAAGTCCAAAGGACGTTTTGGCTTTTCTAAAATTGTCCTTTGAACTTTGTCCAAAAGATGTTTTGTCATAATAAGTATGAACCAGCCATTAAAGATTTTTAAAGATTTTGCTAAAAACGATCGTTAGAGTTCTGGAATATATATATCGTCGTGACTACGGCAAAATGAGCCAGAATTTGTATAAAATACATGCGGCTGTGACTCATTTTAGATTTTTAACAGTAGCTTACTAACTAAAAAATGAGTCATAGTCACGTGTATTTTAAAATCACAGTGGCTCATTTTGTCGTAGTAACGACGATATAATATTAATATCCCAGCTAGCACAATAATTACGAATTATATAATAATTCGCGATTTTTAGCCGGAAGTTACGTGATGCTGAAAAAATGCGTGGTTTAATTACTACATGTCTATTAGTGATGTTCCTTACCCTCCAATATCATGCTCCGAAGCTCCGGCCAATTAAAACGGAGGGAGCTCCGGAGCTTCGCCCCTTAAATGATCGATTTTAAACTTATTTAAGCTTGAAATACCTTTAAAGTTACTTTATCTGCGTTTTTAAGACTATTTATAGCGTTTTAAGGTGGAACACTAGAGAAAAAACCGCACAAACTTTGTACAGTATCTATTCATTACAGCTGTAACCATGTTTTATAAACTACATGCTGTATTAATCTGCATGTCCTGAACATCATTTTTTATATTTTGTAAAACATGAAAATTAAAAATAAGCTGTGGGAATGGTCCACAAAGGGGATTCCGACGAATCGCAGGTTTTTTTCACAAAACGACATATAAAGATTTTTTGTGCATGTCGATTTTAAAAATTTTTTGTACGTAATTAAAAGACGAGTAGATAAAACTTTCCTGTTGTTTTCAGCAAAATCGTATAATAATAACCCGAGAAAACCCGACATTTTGAAGGGTTTTTTGGGAAAATTTTATTAATTTTGGAGCCTAATTTCTCAGTAGATCTCTATACGATTTTTAAATAAACAACGCCAATGTTTCTAACTCGTTGAGTTCTCCATTTTGATATATAGTTTGTTAAAATCGGTTTGTAAACAAATTTTTATAATTTTGCAATGGATGAATACCTAAAATAACAAAAAACTATTAAGGTGGAACGATACAGTTGGGATACCCTGTCGGTTTTTGTGTATAACTCGTGCCGTACGTGACGGATAGAGATGAACTGTATGTTGTGAGAAAGGGTATTTTTTTCCGGTCAGTTCGGTATCCTTAACATTTTTGGTGGACTATTCCACGCTGAGAAATGCTTCATTCAAAAAAGGCATTTTAAAACAGTTTTTCCCAATTTAACAGAACCAGAGTTAGTATTACGTAATAAAAACTTAACTCAAGTTAGATACACCAAATGTACATGCCCACAACAATTTTCAGCAAAATCCCTGCTATTAAAATTTTTAATTTCGTTTTATTACTAAAATAGTTAAAATAAAAAAAAAGTAATAATAGAGATTTCGTTAAAAACTTAAAAACTGGCTCAGAATTATGGTACAACTGCTGTGTTAAAAATTGAGAACAAACTAATTCCTATCAAATGATTACACTTTCATTTATATTTTTTGATTTGACGTCGGGAAACTAGATTTTGAAACGTTCGTTTAAAAGTAGTTTTTCGTCACCATATTCGATACGTCACCATATTCGATACGTCAAATAAAAACCTAGTCCTCAAAAACAAAAAAATATATTAATATGAAAAAAGAATTGCCATTCGATATACAGTTAGAATAGACACCTTGCACTGGAAATCGATTTATACATGAAGTATGCAATAAGTAAGCGTCACCATAATTGATAATTAAAGTATCTCCTACTTATCTTTCGTAGTATGCAGATCAACTGATCGAAATTTCGCGTGCTTTCGAGGGTTGATCTGCATCCTACAAAAGATAAGTAGGAGATACGGTAATTATCCATTATGGTGACGCTTATGTATATTGCATACTTCATGTATAAACCGAGTTCCAGTGCAAGGTGTTTATAGGCTTTTCCGTTTATTTTTTAAAAATTCAAAAAAAAAAAATTTTTTTTTCAGAAATAATATATGCAAACAAATCATGCTATTTATGTTTACTTATTTTTTTACTGTATCGGCCGAAGTGACACTATCGTTGATAAACGTTTTTTTCTAGTGATAGGCGAAACTACGGAACCACCGGAACACCCAAACCGGAACCAGAACCGGAATTTATATTTTTCAAAAATCCGGAACAGGAACCGACCCGGAATTCCAACTTTTGCCCGGAACATCCGGAAACCGGAACCGGAACCGGAATTAAAATTTTCTAAAAATGCGGAACAGGAACCGGAACCGGAATTCCAACTTTTGCCCGGAACATCCGGAAACCGGAACCGGAATTGCCCATCACTATTTTTTTCTCAATTTTAGGTAAGTCACGGAAAGACATAATTTTTACATAAAATTATGCCAATTAATTATGCAAACTAAAGGTAAACCCAACGTGGCTGCAACAGTTGTTTGCTTAATTAAAAAATGCCCCCCATTAAGTAACCACTCAAATCACGAGAATCTGACGTCACTTTATCAAATAAATACTCCGTAGTAAATCGAATCTAATTGGCTGATAAAGTGACTTCAGATTCTCGTGATTTAAGAGGTTATCCAATGGGGGCATTTTTTATTTCAAAGAAAAACTGTTGCAGCCACGTTGGGTTTATCTTTAATTATGCGTAATGCATTACGCCGTACTGTTTAGAGAATTGAGCGCCGATAATGAGGATGGCGGTGCTGATAACCCGCTCCGTTCTGCCATTGAGAAATTCGCATAGATTCAGCGCTGTCCAACAGACAGAACAACCGCCTAAAACCAAAATTAAATAAAAATTATATTCAATTTAATTTTAATCAGATTTTTTTGAGTTTTTTAACTCGGGAACCATGACGTGAAAAAGCGGACGAATCCCCACGTTCATGAAGAATTGAGCGCCGATAATGAGGATGGCGGTGCTGATAACCCGCTCCGTTCTGCCATTGAGAAATTCGCATAGATTCAGCGCTGTCCAACAGACAGAACAACCGCCTAAAACCAAAATTAAATAAAAATTATATTCAATTTAATTTTAATCAGATTTTTTTGAGTTTTTTAACTCGGGGACCATGACGTGAAAAAGCGGACGAATCCCCACGTTCATGAAGAATTGAGCGCCGATAATGAGGATGGCGGTGCTGATAACCCGCTCCGTTCTGCCATTGAGAAATTCGCATAGATTCAGCGCTGTCCAACAGACAGAACAACCGCCTAAAACCAAAATTAAATAAAAATTATATTCAATTTAATTTTAATCAGATTTTTTTTAGTTTTTTAACTCGGGTACCATGACGTGAAAAAGCGGACGAATCCCCACGTTCATGAAGAATTGAGCGCCGATAATGAGGATGGCGGTGCTGATAACCCGCTCCGTTCTGCCATTGAGAAATTCGCATAGATTCAGCGCTGTCCAACAGACAGAACAACCGCCTAAAACCAAAATTAAATAAAAATTATATTCAATTTAATTTTAATCAGATTTTTTTGAGTTTTTTAACTCGGGGACCATGACGTGAAAAAGCGGACGAATCCCCACGTTCATGAAGAATTGAACGCCGATAATGAGGATGGCGGTGCTGATAACCCGCTCCGTTCTGCCATTGAGAAATTCGCATAGATTCAGCGCTGTCCAACAGACAGAACAACCGCCTAAAACCAAAATTAAATAAAAATTATATTCAATTTAATTTTAATCAGATTTTTTTGAGTTTTTTAACTCGGGGACCATGACGTGAAAAAGCGGACGAATCCCCACGTTCATGAAGAATTGAGCGCCGATAATGAGGATGGCGGTGCTGATAACCCGCTCCGTTCTGCCATTGAGAAATTCGCATAGATTCAGCGCTGTCCAACAGACAGAACAACCGCCTAAAACCAAAATTAAATAAAAATTATATTCAATTTAATTTTAATCAGATTTTTTTGAGTTTTTTAACTCGGGAACCATGACGTGAAAAAGCGGACGAATCCCCACGTTCATGAAGAATTGAACGCCGATAATGAGGATGGCGGTGCTGATAACCCGCTCCGTTCTGCCATTGAGAAATTCGCATAGATTCAGCGCTGTCCAACAGACAGAACAACCGCCTAAAACCAAAATTAAATAAAAATTATATTTAATTTAATTTTAATCAGATTTTTTTTTGAGTTTTTTAACTCGGGAACCATGACGTGAAAAAGCGGACGAATCCCCACGTTCATGAAGAATTGAGCGCCGATAATGAGGATGGCGGTGCTGATAACCCGCTCCGTTCTGCCATTGAGAAATTCGCATAGATTCAGCGCTGTCCAACAGACAGAACAACCGCCTAAAACCAAAATTAAATAAAAATTATATTCAATTTAATTTTAATCAGATTTTTTTGAGTTTTTTAACTCGGGAACCATGACGTGAAAAAGCGGACGAATCCCCACGTTCATGAAGAATTGAACGCCGATAATGAGGATGGCGGTGCTGATAACCCGCTCCGTTCTGCCATTGAGAAATTCGCATAGATTCAGCGCTGTCCAACAGACAGAACAACCGCCTAAAACCAAAATTAAATAAAAATTATATTCAATTTAATTTTAATCAGATTTTTTTGAGTTTTTTAACTCGGGAACCATGACGTGAAAAAGCGGACGAATCCCCACGTTCATGAAGAATTGAACGCCGATAATGAGGATGGCGGTGCTGATAACCCGCTCCGTTCTGCCATTGAGAAATTCGCATAGATTCAGCGCTGTCCAACAGACAGAACAACCGCCTAAAACCAAAATTAAATAAAAATTATATTCAATTTAATTTTAATCAGATTTTTTTGAGTTTTTTAACTCGGGGACCATGACGTGAAAAAGCGGACGAATCCCCACGTTCATGAAGAATTGAGCGCCGAAAATGAGGAAGGCGGTGCTGATAACCCGCTCCGTTCTGCCATTGAGAAATTCGCATAGAGTCAGCGCTGTCCAACAGACAGAACAACCGCCTAAAACCAAAATTAAATAAAAATTATATTCAATTTAATTTTAATCAGATTTTTTTGAGTTTTTTAACTCGGGAACCATGACGTGAAAAAGCGGACGAATCCCCACGTTCATGAAGAATTGAACGCCGATAATGAGGATGGCGGTGCTGATAACCCGCTCCGTTCTGCCATTGAGAAATTCGCATAGATTCAGCGCTGTCCAACAGACAGAACAACCGCCTAAAACCAAAATTAAATAAAAATTAT
>JASAMX010001967.1:0-38102 GCA_030248175.1 Microlaimidae sp. YZB2_3 | reverse complement strand
ACTATTTTAAAGCAACGGCTCATTTCACTTAGTCACTTAGTGTACTTATTTAATTGGTGTTTTTGCTTTTTTTAATAGACGTAAATGGTTTTTTTTCTTATTCTTATGTCAAAACTTAAAACAATTTTAAGCAAACTTAAAAAAAAAAGGTCTGTTACTAAAATCATAGAGAAATATAAATATTTTCATACATATTTGGCATGGATTGTATTTCAAGCCACAAAAATAATTCAATCCACCATTATAAAATGTTGAAAAAACAAGAATTACCAGATAGGTTGTGTCAAAACTTGTTAAAAAAGCAACAATAATTATAAATAATTTTAAATTCATCTAAAATAAAAAAAGTATTATTTGTGAAATTTATTATTCTTAAAGTTATAGGAACATTAAGTATCTCATTCATGTTTTAAAATTTATTCAAATCAAAAAATGCAATAATACATACAAATAATAAAGTTGCGTAACAAAAAATTTACCGCATCAATAGCTTATTTTCATTCTTCTGCAAAAAAATATAATTTTTTTGAAAGTAAAACTAACAACAAGTTTATTTGGACATTAACCAAGACAAATTATGAACTTTAAAAAATAGTCGGTGTCCAATTTTAAAAACATGTGCAAACTGTAAATATTCTGCATAAAAAACGCCAACGATTATAAAAAAAAAACATTTAAAAATTTGCAACTGTTGGTTTTCTTTTTCAGAATAAACCAATTCGCTTATGTAACCCGACAAATAGTAAACCGCACATAACTTATTACCAAAATTTTGCATAGGTTACAGTTTCTTTTGGGTTTCTCGTTTTACTTTTTTTTCTTAATCAAATTTCATATTCTTAATATTTTGCATTTATAAATTAAAAAACCCGAAAGAATCATTATTAACTCAATTGACAAAATGTTTTCTTGCAAAGTTTTTTAGATTTTTACTTAATTTTGAAACAATATACAATAAGCATATAAATAGGAGTATCTTTAAGTTTACGATAACAATATGTCACAGGGGAATCTTTAGCTCACTACAAATGAGTGGCGATATTCCTCTTTAACATGAAAAAACACGACCGAATTGCTTGATTGAATTAAGGCCCTGGGACACCGCGTTTTACCAGTATTACGTCGTTACTACAGCAAAATGAGCCATCATCACTATTAAATACACGTGACTGTGATTCATTCTGTAGTAAATATTTTGTTGTTTGAAATATAAAATGAGTTACAGTCACATATATTTTATACGAATTGTGCCTCATTTTGCCATATTAACGACGATTAGATTGTCTCGAAGGAGTGCTGGATTTGGAAAATTTTACCCCGCGTTTAGCCTAATCAGATGTCAGATTTTTTGGGAAAAAATTTTATATTTTATTAACGAGTTATTTTTGCAAATTTTGGTTTTTTATTTTTTCTAAGAAATATTTTCGTTCCAAAAAGAGCAAAAATCAAATATAAATACAGTAATATAAATTTAACATATTTAGAAAATATTTAATTTAGAAATTTAACATATTGAAATTCACGAAAGTTTTTAGGGTTGCCTCGGAATTTTTTTAGAACATGGAGCCACGAGCAATGGGAACTTGGAGCCTTTAAGAAAAAAAGGGTTTGGGGTTAGATTTAGGCTTCGCTTAGGCTTAGGTACACATTTTAGCGATTTTTATTTTTGGCTCCAAGTTCCCCACCTACGGCTCCAAGTTCCCCACCTACGGCTCCAAGTTCCCCACCTACGGCTCCAAGTTCCCTATTTTTGGCTCCAAGTCCCAGCTCCAAGTTCCCAAGGCTCCATCGACCCTAAATTTTTGGAACTCTAAAGCTCAATTGCAGACATGCAAATGTAAATCATAATTAGATATTAAAACCAAACCAATTTCAAAACCTTGATAAAGCAATACAAACTAAGGTTCACCAAAGCTCCAGGCTTCAAAACTAAGGTTAAAACGTTTATTGTCCACATAATTTATACAAGAGTTTTCGATCTTTTTGTCGGTTATCGTCAGTTGTACTATAAATAAATAGGAATAAATACATATAAATTAAATAAATGTGTATAATAAAAAATAGAGTAAGATTACATAAAAAATAATGAATTTCCGTAAAAACAAATAAAAATACAAAAAAAATATTACTACTGAGAATTTAATATTAACTAGGTAAATTTATATGAAAGGAAACTATATAATATACAAAATCATACAATAAGGACAAAAATTTTATGAAAATCGAAATTTTTTAACACTAATACGTAAATAATTAATAAATGATAAAACACACCTAAATTACTCAAGTTGTTAAAAAACACAAAAAATAACTCTTGCTAGATTAAGTAAATGATAAATAAAACTAGAAATAAAAACCTTACAATACAAAATATTAAAAAAATTATTGCAAAAAAAATAAAACAATAAAAAAACTGAATTTACGAAGACAAAAAATACAATACAAAACTGGTTTCAATAAAACTGCGCAATTAAGAGACAATAGTTTATATAAAAAAAGGATAGGACACACAACTTAAAAACGCGCGGAAAAAATATACAACAATAAAACAATACAAGACCTATTAAAACAAGTATAACTAAGTACTCTGAAGATTTTTATTAAAACAGGCTTATCCCTATGTATACATATAAATTCTTTAATTTTTAAACAAAACTCATTATAGGTAAAATACTTGTAGCTGAGAACATAGGCGTGGTTTAATTTTCGCCTTTTTTAAAAAAAACACACAAATTTTTACCTGTTTTTAATGAAAACTTAAAAAAATCATTGTTAATATAAGATTATTTTATATGAATTGGTTTTTAGTGTAAAGAAATCTATTGTATGTGTATGCATTTTGTAATCAACGCTTGCATTTTTGATTAAATTCTGTGTTTTTATACGTTTAAAATCGATTTTGGTTAAGATTATTTAGTGGTAAGTTCACATTTAACATTTAACAGCCGTGAAATACTTGCTTGCCGTCTATTTTAACGGCGCAATGTAAAGTGAGTCATTTCAACTTCTTTCCGGTCAGGGGTCCCACGCGCAGAAGAGAGCATGCGTACTGTAAGGACTCGCGAAACTGCACAATTGCGAACTCATTTAGGATTTTTACAACCTATTCTGAGCGATTATTGCAGTAAGCAAAAAGGCGAGAGCCGCAGCTAGGAAGATTTTACCTATAGACGCGGTGGCAATTACACAAAAGTCAGGAAAAGAAGGTAGATTAACAATTTTATCACAACTTAATATATGATCAAATTGTGATAAAATTTTTAATCTACCTTCTTTTTTGACTTTTGTGTAATTGCCACCGCGTTTAATGAGTTTTGTTTAAAAATGAAAGAATCTATTTGTAAGGTTTTTATTTCGAGTTTCATTTATCATTTACTTAATCTAGCAAGAGTTATTTTATTGTGTTTTTTAACAACTTGAGTAATTTAGGTGTTTTATCTTTTATTAATTATTTACGTATTAATGTTAAAAATTTTTTTGATTTTTATAAAGTTTTTGTCCTCATATGTATCTTTTTGAATATTATATAGTTGCCTTTCATATAAATTTACCTAATTTATATTAAATTCTCAGTAGTAATATTATTTTTGTATTTTTATGTGTTTTTACGGAAATTTCAAAACCATTCTGCTTTGTAAGAAAACATATATAACAAAATAATGATTTCTTCTCGCTATAAGGCCGATTTTTGAGTTTACATTTAAGGTTTTCTACGTGTTTTATTATAAAAAACTTTAAAAATAATCAGGCTAAATAATATAGATCTTAGTTTATTTTTAGTTAAAAACTTCAAGCTTTCAATTCAACTAAATTTAAGATTTAAAAATGCAATATCCTAAAATAATGATGGAAAAAATTAATCCCTGTTATTTTTTGGAAAAACATTTTTAACAAAAATTGAAGCTACATAAGTCAGAAGGCAGAATAGGCATAGGTTGTATTACAAATGTATAAAATATTTTACATATAACATAATACATTTCACTAAAGCTACCAAAATGCCTGAACATCTTTTTGTCTTATGTAAATTTTACAGTAACTAATAAATGTAAACAAAATAAAATATATACATCATAGAATTTCCAAGATTATAATATCAAAATCTCATTAAAAAAATCTTAAAATGTATAAAAAATTTTTGATTAAAGTTTAAACAAACAATTAAATGTCCCTAATATTTTAAGTATTTGAAGTTCCCAAAAAATCAGACTAGTTAATAACTAACAAATTTAATCATCATTTAGCATGAGAAAAAACACAAAAAACTTATGGATTTTCTGGATTTTCAGTTTTCTGGCATCCTAAATAAATCTAGAAGGCTAATTGGCAGTTAGTAATCGAATAATATAGAGATGATAATAGTATTTTGTGAAAAAGAAACCTAGGTGCCCAAGAGCTCAAGTTTTAACTTAGGTTTATTTTGGACAAACATTAGATAAAAAGAATATTTTAGCCCAAAAAATGAAGTTGCAAAAAATGAGTGGTGTTTTTGTGTCATGAGTATTTTAATTTTCAATTTATATAATGCAATAAATTTTGTTTATAAGTTTGGTAAAATATAAACTAAGTTGTTAAAAAAAATCAGATTCTAATAAAAATGTTATTATAAAACACTTTACAAACGAAAATAAAAATACCATTCACTTTCACCGACTTTCTTTTTTAGCGAGTTTTTTTATTTCGTCGTTACTACAGCAAAATAAACCATAGTTCGTATAAATATTTGTGTCTGTAACTCATTTTAAATATAAAACAGGATCCTATTAACTACAGAATGAGTCACACTCACGTGTATTTTATAATAACAGTGGCTCATTTTGCCGTAGTAACGACAATTCGTTTGAAATAGCATAAATAATCTATCGTTTAAAATAAAAAAAAAACTAAAATAAAGTTCCTTTGGT
The DNA here is from genome assembly GCA_030248175.1 of Microlaimidae sp. YZB2_3. Taxonomy (NCBI): domain Eukaryota; kingdom Metazoa; phylum Nematoda; class Chromadorea; order Desmodorida; family Microlaimidae; species Microlaimidae sp. YZB2_3. The sequence continues at coordinate 33,198 of JASAMX010001967.1, read as the reverse complement.
TTCGCTTTTTATTTATTATCCACATAATAAATAATTTGCTTGCAAAATATTTGAAACTGTTTATTTTGTTATATTCAATTCAACGTTGGTAAATTTTCATACCGCAGTGATTAATTAAGTTTACTAACTTATTTTTTAGCTTGAAGAAAGACAACACACATAAATCAAGAACCTATTACCGATTGTATACAGCAATGTTTTTATAAATTTATCAAGTTACGTAAAAATAGACTAACATGAAAAACTGCATAAAATATATAAGACAAACTAATAAGTGTTACAAAATCGGTCATGTGCATATCAAGATAATATTAGAAATCTTCACGAGTGCAGAAAAAAATTAATGAAAAAAAATATTTTATTTAAAAAAAAACTCAGGTTTCTACATAGTTACCCTGGATGTGGTATAGATTTTTTTGAACTTAGTTAAATTGAACATAATTTTTTTACAAAAAATTTACATAGATAAAAGAATTTTTGAAACGCTTTATGAAAGCCCCAAGCATTTATACTAAAAAGTTACCATTACGAACGAACTACCTACTTTAAGATTAATATTTGCATAAAGCTGAAAAGATCGTAAGTTTATGGTACGGGGTCTTTAGAGCGACCAATCAGAAACTTGGAACCATCGGAAATTTTTGGGAACGAAGCCACAAACAATGGGAACTCTGAACCTTTCGAAAAAATAAGTTTTGGCTTAGATTTAGGCTTCGCTTAGGCTTAGGTAATTGTTTTAGCGATTTTTACTTTCAGCTCCGAGTTTCCTACTTACGACTCGACTCTTAATAGAAACCAACTTTTTTTCGTTAAAAAATAATATTTTAAAAATAAAAGCATTAAATAAAAAATTATTTTTAGCCCTTCCTAACTTTTACATTAATTTTTTATATTAAATGAGAAAATAAAATTTGTAACTAAGGCAAATTTTTTTTGTAAAAGAACTACTATGGTTGAATTATATATGGCTGACCGCGAAAATCAGAATGCAGACTTGAGCGGACCAATTAAAATGGTGGCTTATGACGTTTTTTTAACAAATAGGAACGCAAAATTTTTTTTGATTCCACCTTTTTACAAAATATACACAAGTTAACCAACTTTAGCCCTCAAAAAATTTGCATTTGCGTTCCAAATTAAGTAATTTGATAAATAATTATTAAAATATGGGTTTTGATCTTTGTGTATTATTAAACCACTTTCGTTAAAAATTTTGAATGGTTTTATTGTTAAATAGAAGATTCAATAATGGAATTATAGAGGTCAGCTAGATTTTATTTTCCTATAATTGATCTGTCAATCATTAAGCTTTTATTATTAAAATCATACTTAAAGCTAATTCAAAAACACATTCGGGAGCCATCTTTTAGGACCAACAACACTGCTTGACAAACTAAAGTTTTGCGTTTTACAAAATTGTAATTGAATATTTAAAAAAAAACCAAAATAGTTCCATTTAAACTTAAATATACTAAAATTATAAAGGATATTTTTTTATAATTCTGTCAAATTTATGGGGAAAAACATTAACCCCCAATTGCAGGCAAAGAAACCTCTGTTTAAAACTTTTTTTTAGTAAAGCCGCTTCTGGTTTTTTTATTATTAACGTACGAATTCACTATTCCACCGATATTATATATTTAAAGAAAGTGCGTTCGCAACTATTCATACTTTTTTATTCTTATTGCGTCTCAAACGCAGGTGTAAAGCAAGCCCTTTTAATATATCAGTGTTTGAAAACGAGTCGGTAGCAAAACGAGAAGCAGAAGAATATAAAATTTTGATATAATTTAACTTTAACGTTAATTAATATTAAATTAATTAATTAATCGTGATGCCATTAAAACCTGCGTTTAAAAAAATAAAAATTTTCTCACTTAAAAATAAAAAAGAGTTAATTCTGGTTATTTGTAGTCGAAGAACGCTCGCTATTGAAACTTCTCAAATCTATTAGCCGTTGACTATAGTTTTAAGGCAGTTAATATATAGGCTGGGATTTACTTCTTGGTTTGTTTTCATATTAAAGCAAAAAAACAAATAATTTCTGATTAATAATTTATCCTATTTGTTTTATCTAAGAATTGTTTCAAAGTTTAGCTTGTTTTTTAAAGAACAAAACACAAGTAAATTTAAAGCATAAATTTCGGCAAACGACATGCATTAGGGAGCCGTAAAAAATAAACGCCCGCGTTTTTAATCAGCGTTCCAGTAAAATCTGGCCACTGTTCATTAAATTTGGAAAATTTTCGCAATAAAATTGCCCGACATATGCTTAGTAGGCGGAAGCATTATTTTCTAAAGTTTCACATAAAATACCAAGCCATCTCAAAAGAAACAATAATTGTTAAAAAAATTTATTTCTTAAAAAATCATTACTAATAATAAAACCTAAGACTTTAAGTTTCGATTTTGCTAAATTTCTCTCAATTCCTATAATTTTGCGCGTCTATATACATAAGTTTTTTTTCCATATACACAACTTCAGCTACCCCCGAAGTTTTTACTACTAACAAAAAAAGTGGGATCCCTTACTGATAAATCGATAGTTTTCTATGTACATATATTATTATTATTATTATTTATTTCGTTCTAAGACAGGAAAATACTGAAGCAAGTTTACACCGCACTATATAACACTAAAATTTGCTATATTACAACGATTGTAATATGTAGTATTGACAAGAAAACTAGGTTGTGATAACATTTAGGAAAGCTTAATTTCAATAAAATGGACAGAGATGGCTAAACTTCAATTTTCCAAGTTAAATTTGTTTTAAATAGATCGCTTTTTATTTGATCATGCCGCTATTCTCTTTTTTCAATATGTATGCATTTTTTAATGGGGAGAAATTTTAGTACAATAATTCTTATTTTCCTCTGACTAATGACAAAAATTTAATTTTTAACAGGGGTGCTAAAGTTTAAAGCAATGTACTAACAATCTATCTATCTATCTATAATCTAACAATAACAACTAATCTACAAAACAAATACAATAATAATTTATTTTATCTCTAGCATGATACGGACCGAACAAAAATACGTATTAATATTGCACATCATAAAATAAATATGTTTTATTTGTTTATAAAAGTTTCGGATTATTTAGTAAAAAATATTAAAGGCGCTACTAGTTTTTGTTGTGGTGGATAACTTTTCAACTTGAAAACTGAAGCTTAATCAACAGTAAATTATACAGTTTGCTGGCGTCACTACATACTTCTTGCAAGGTGCCACCAATAATTGCCAGGGATTCGTTTATAACATTTATTTTTTAACCTTGGATAATGGGCTTATTTTTTCATTTTAAGACAGTTTAGTTGTAAATTACACGGCTCCCGTCCTATTCATCCATCCCGCGATAAAATTTCAAACAAAATACATTTGCAATTATAGATTTTCTTTAGTTGATGCTGATCAATTTGAGTTCGCAATATTGCTTTGCTTACGCATTGGTTCATCCACTGGGAGTCGTCTATTGTTTTAAGATTAGCATTAATTTTTATTAACAAAGTTGACAACTAGAATTAAATTTTAATGTTACCTGAGTTTTTCAAATTCAAAACTCCTATTTGCTCCTGCACTTGATCTTTCAGAATCCGATGTAACACCCCAGTTCCGACGGCCATGATCAATTTTAATGAAAAATTTAGTCAAATTATATTCCACTTTTCCGGTTAATTGCAAACAAAACAAAACGTTTGCTTTTTCACTCCGCATTCCGCAGCCATTGTTATTGGGAGCCACGTGAAAAAGTTATAAAGCTAAAATATAAAACAAGGAAATCATACCACTGTAAAAATGTACTAATTTTTCAGCTGGTTTACTAATTTTTCAGTTAGGTTTCATTCTCAAGGAAGTAGATATATAAATCAAATCAAATTGTTTCTTTGCAATCCAATTGACAAAAAACGACATAAAATAAAAAAAGTTTTGTTTAGGTTTTTTTGTGTTAAAGTTGTGTGTTAGTTAATATGTTCACAACTTGAAAGCTTAAAAAAATATTGTATTTATTAATTTACGGTAATATAAAAGGTAAATTATGTACACGAGAATTAAAACAATTTTACTAAAAATTTAGCTTTCATATACATAAAGGAGTTAACGTAATAATAAAAACGTTTTTTTTCCAAAAAGCTTAGAATAAGAATAGGCTTCAGTGTTAGTTTTAGCGAGAAATTTGACGCGAAGTATTTATTTGAAAAGCCTTGTTGCCCAAACTTAAAAGCAAAAAAACATTATATAATGGCCACACAGTATTTGCGATCTTGTACGGGTACCATATAAAACAAAATAGAGTATTTTTACACGATTTTATTTTGAAAAACGTTCTACATACTTAATATAGCAAAAATATTATAACTCAAGAGGATTTCCGACTCTGTACACTATATTTCTGGAAAATTCATAGCAAAAATTGCGGATGTTTGCTAAAAAACATCGCATAAAATTGCGCATGTACAACTTTTTTAGCAAAATTTTGGTTAAAATTTTATTGTACATTCGGATATATTTTTGTGTTATATATTCTTATTTATAGGAATTTTGGATTTCCACAGTGCATGATGTGGTTAAGAATGCATATATGAATGAATAACAAGATTGTAAAATTAGCGTCCGGAAAGTATTTTCGCAACTGTTGAATCTACTTAATTTTTCGGTTAAAAAACACGCCAGAAAATAAATCACTAAACGTACAAACATATACGTACGACCATGTATCATTTGTAAATTAAACAACACCGTATGTAAACTTTTTAATATGTAAGAGTTATTGATCCACAGTATTGATTTCACATTATAAAAAAATTTACTACAAACTGTGAAATAATCGCCAGTTTGTCGAATACTTTCCATGAGAGATTTTCTTCATAATACTGTAGAATATGTCACAGTTTTTTTTTTACTTTTAGATTATTCCACATGTTAACCATGCATTTTCACGCTAAAAAATGAAAACACAAAATATCTAGATGAGATTTTTTTCTGCTTAATGCTTTCGAATACTGTTCTATATATTAGCTGTGGGAGTGGTCATACAATGTAGTTGCAAAAAATTTTAAGACACTTAATAATTGTAATGAGTTAAAAACAAGATTTGTATTTTATGATTAAATTTAATTTGAAATTTACTAAATGGATTTTTTGTAATATCAGTTTTAAATATTAAACTTTTTTAATGATTACACATGTAGTTTTGTTGATATTTTTTGTTGATTAAAACGAGTGCCGTGATTTTTGTTATTGTTTGACCAAGATCCTAAATAAATATACACTATAATTAAAATTGTGGTTTGTACAGGACTAATGTGACCTGGAAAATTTTTTAAGTCAGCCAAAAAATGTTTAAGCTTGTATAAAAATAATACATATAAGGTGGTATAAAAATTAAAACTCCATAAGAAAAATTTGCTTACTTAAATCTAGTTTTAGTCCAAATTGTTTTTGGTTTGACTCTAATATAGTTCCCTCTAAGTTTTTTATCAGTATATTTGTTTTTTTTTAGTTTTACCAAAAGTTTGAAATGGTTTTTTTATTTAAAAAGTTTTGAAACTCTAGAATAAATATTTGCCAATAAACTTTTATTTCAGCTTATTGAAACGTTAGAAAACAAATTTATAAATTCAAAATTATAGTTTAAAATTTGGTCCGTGTGAAATTCAAAATTAAATATAAATTGTATAATACATGTTTAAATTAACTCAACAAATTAAAATTTAGAGCCTAAATTTACGGTTAAATAACTATTCCTATAGCATTTTTAGTGTGATAAGCACGCTCACCACAAATTTAATAAAGACGCGATAACTAATAAATGATCTAATTTAACAAAGCCAAACTTCTGCTTTGTATTTTAAATTAAGCCCAAATTTTAACACGTAAAACGTAATATCTAAAATGTTTCGTATCGATATTTATTCAGTTATCTGGGCCGTTCAAGATATATAAATGCAAAAAGCTGTAAAGAGACCAATAATAAACTCGCGTTAAAATATTTAACAAAAATGTGTTTTATTAAATTTACTTTTTCCATAAATATATATACATTAAAAATAGAAGAACACATGTAGATAACACAAAAATATATAATTTTTTGCGTAAAATAAAACAAAAAACTTACATTGTATAGAGATATAACCAAGAAACTCAGATTATTAAGGTCCCCCCAATACCCTTCAGATATCATGCTCCGGAGTTCAAGTTGACTTAAAGCAAACGGAGCACAGCCCCTTAGTTGAAATGAGCGATTTCAATCTTATTTAAACTTGAATTATGTTCGAAACAATTTTATCTTTATTTTATATGTATTTTTACTGTTTTTACCAAGTTTTGAAAGCAAAATATTTTTTAAAAAATTTTGACACAAAATAATTTGTGGCATTATTATTTAATTATCCATGAAATTAGTATACAATAGGGTGGTGCTCCGGTGTTTCGGAGCCCCGGGGGTTGCTTATCACTCCTAAAAAGTGATGTTTTGCTGTGGAAAATATCCCTAACTAAAATTCAACTTCAAAAAGACGTGAAAATTGCCGTCAAAAATTGAATTTTTCATCATATCTAAAAATTTTGAATTTTTTTACACAAATTTTATTACGTTTTTACGCATTTTTACACGTAAATGTTTTTAAATTGTATTTGGCGTTTATTATTAAAGCACGAATATCTAACAAAAGAGAATGTATGGCCGACTTTACTCCAAATTTTTGAACAACATTTTGCCAGAAAATTCGCCTATGCACAATTTGTTCTTTTTTGTTGTGCGAAAATAATCACAGTATAAAAAGACAACATTGAGAGCAAAAAAGTTGAAATTTTTGATGTAAAAAAACTAAACCTGCGTTAAAAATCGTAGAAAAGTGGGGATTTTGCTGGAAAAACCGCTTAAAGTCTTGCACGTGAGACATTTTTAGCTAACTTTTGATCAAACATTTAGTGTACATGTAAAGTATTTCTTTATTGTATTGTGTTTTTACCGCGGAGATGGGACTTATTTAAGGTATGGAATAAAAACTAAATTTCAATAACTTACTTGCACAGCTGAAACTGCGGTTAAAAATAGAAAATTTCGTTAAAACCTACTAAGAAAGTTAGAATATAAAACGCTAGAGGCAACAGAGCCTGCATTTTGACGCAACACATTCTATTTAACCCAATAAATCTATTTTTTAAAAATATTTTGAAATTTGAATCTCTTCAGAAGCTTTAAACTAGTTTCAAATTAAAACAAAATACAACTAAATTATTTATTTTATTGTCATGATATTTTTAATATATTTACACGGAGACCAAAAAAACAACATCAAAAATTGACTATAAACAATATATTTGTTTTGATTTTCTTTATATTTATATCAATCAATCAATTTTCTAATAAAAAAATTATCAAAACCGTTCCAACTGTTTTTTGTTACATTCAACTTTTATAAATTTAATTAAGCTATAATTTAAAAAAACAACAAAATCTCCCCAAAACACGTAATTCCGACCTTTTTTTTGAAAAGCAAATGCTCTAACCACGACACCATACACCAAGGGTTAAATTATGTTTAAATTATTTGGTTAAATTATGCTTAAATTATGTTTATATAGCAACAGCTTTGCAAACACGCGCACAATCTAAGCTCGTTTTTGAAACAATTAAAAGTAAAATTTCTTTAATTTTCAATCTAGTTACACTTAGCGTTTTATATTCAATTTTTCTTAGTGGTCTTTAACTATATTTAATGTTTTTATACTCAATTTTAGCCGTGCAGCCGGAATTTATTCAAATTTAGCTCCTGTTCATATTTTCAAAGAAGTCTCATCCCCGCGGTAAAACACACAATAAAGAAATAGTCATTAATACTAATGAACAAAGTAAATAAAAGCACAGTCGATAAAATCTTTATTGTATACATTACATCAGTAGTATGTTGCAACGTTTCGGCGATTTCGAATCACCATCATCAGGCAATACTAAAACACATAAAAGCGGTTAAAACTAAGAATAAATTACACAAGGTTTATAAAGAATAAAATAAAATGGAATTTTATGCAGCAAAATATAAATATACGAAATGTGTAAAGGATATAGAAAAGTAAAAGATGAATAAAACTTTAAACAAAAAAAAAATTATTACGTTTTTTAACGTTTATACTTTTGATCAGTCAAATTGATAATTGGTACACGCATAGGTGGGCAGCCTTCGGATTTTTTTTTTTTTTTTTGGGGGGGGGGGTCAAATTGTAGGGTAGTTTTGCTGGCAAGACCCAAATTTTGAGGGGGGTGTACCCAATATTTTCGCGCTGCCTTAAAATGGGCTTAAAACGCGTAAAAAACGTAAAACAAGCTTATAAATACTTTAAAACTGTGTAAAATTTAAATAAGACCTTATTGCAACTGCAACTTATAAATTTTATTTTTTAATTCTTTTAATAATCATGTGTTTATATATTCTAAGACATGTGCACTGCCCTCCCCCCGGGGTTAAAACGGGGGGGGGGCAATTCAAAAATGGGGGGGCGCGGGGGGGCAACTTTTTTGAAACGGGAAGAGGGAATCAAACGGGGGGGGGGGGCAGAGCAGGGGAAAGTAAGAAAAAAAAGGGGGGAAAAAAAGGAGAAAAAAAAAGGGAAGAGGGAAAAAAGGGACAAAAAAAGCGGAAATAAGGTAAAAACACGTCTTAAATCACTAAAATTGCGTTGAAATAGGCTAAAAGAGCTCCAAAAATACGCAATGATGGCGTCATCATAGGTCAAAAATGGCGTCATAATTTTAGGCTACTTTTTCATTTTTGGCGGGGGGGGGGGGGGGGCAATAAAACGGGGGGGGGGCAAATCCTAGAATAAAACGGGGGGGGCATTTTCAGACCGTGCACAGGTCTGTATTCTTAGAATTAGATTAGAAATCATAGTTTTTTTAATAATTAGTAATAATAGAATAGTAATTATATTGTACTTGATTCTAAAGGTGAGTTATCACAAACTTTTTAATCCATAATCTTATATTAATTAAAGGTTACATACATACATGGGCGTAGCCAGGGGGGTGTAAACTTCCTTTGGGTCGGCAAAGGGAAAAATTTGAGAATTCGACCCCTCTTTAAGCACAAGGGGTAGAAATTTAGACAGTCTAGAACAGTGGCGTGCCCGAATTTCATTGAGCAGTCTGGGGGGGTAATTACTAACCACCCGAAGGGGGTCTGGGGGGCGACAGCCCCCCAGTAATGGGAGGTCTGGGGGCGAGAGCCCCAGAGCAGGTGAGGGGCAGAGCCCCTTGTCGTGCCGAGGCATATGCCCCCCAAGGGAAAAAATTTTTAATTTAAGGCGCTAAAATACACTAGAAATTTTCATTCCAGATGATGTTTATTACAAAATTTATGGTTTTTTATCCCTTTACATTTAAAACAGTTCTTTAAAACGTTAATAAAAGGTTAAGACTTTTTAATTAATTTTTTGAATAATAAGAGAAGAAAAAATGAGGTATATGACATAAACGGCAATAAACACGCCGCAATAAACAAATTTTTTTTAGCCCTTTTATAACGCTTAAAAATTTTTCTCTGGGAGGCGAATTCGGGGGGGGGGTGTCCATGGGTACCCCAAATTTAAGGGGGGTGTCAACAAAATCCGAAATTTCGGGGGGTATAACCCCCCCAACCCCCTCCCCACCTATGGGTACACGTGTGGGACGTGTACCAAAAAAACAGAAAAAGAAATGCCAAAACACAGCATAGTGTTTTATAATTATTTTATTATAATTATATTGTTAACTTTTTCAGGAAAAACTTTCGACATCACGTACGTCCGTTTGAAGTTTCACAGCCCACGACCAGAGTCTTTCGCGATTTTCAAAAGAGTGAACGTTGGAAATAAAACCACCGATTGGATTCCTTGGCAGTATTACAGGTAGGAAATACCTTTGTTATTTCTCTTGTAAAGTTGGTTTTATAATTAATATTACATTTGAATTATGCTGTTGTTGTTGTTTCTTCTTCCATAGCAGAAGTGTGCAGCTTATTCGAGCAGGTTTTTTTCGCAGCTACCAGGGAAAAAAAAGCATCAATGAGGAGTTTTTTTATATTTAATACTAATAATATTCGAATTTTACAACTAATAAGCTCGGAATTTTTATTTATGTACACAAAAAGACTTTTTTTTCTTGCAGTGGTTCCTGTCGTCACACGTACGGAAGAGTGGAGAACAAGATTATCACTTCGGCTAACGAGAAGCAAGCCACCTGTATCAAAGACTACAGCGACATCTCACCGTTAACAGGAGGAAACGTAGCGTTTTCGACCCTGGAAGGCCGACCCAGCGCCAGGATATTCGAGGAATCCAAAGATCTTCAGGTTGGTGTGTTTGTTTATTATAGTTTTTTTTTCATATTATACGTACAATAATTGTGTGGCAAAATTGGTAGTACCTTAGATCTTTAAATTGTCTCTAAATTTAAAAATAATAGTATATTAGATTTTTCGAAAGAGGATGTGGCACGAGAAACAAAAACACTTGGAAATTTTATCGGATTTCTCCCTACACAGCCCGATCGACCCTTTAATCAAAATTTCCCATGCAAAAAATGCATTAGGTTTTGGTAGGTATGTAATTTGAGCTTTTTTATTTGCCTTCTTGTGTTTTTTATTGTAATCATACGTGCTGTAAAAATGTAATTCTTTGTTTGTGTGTAGTTAGTTTACAAAAAATTGAAATAGTGTGAAATATAATTTTTACAATGCACATTATTGTTTTTTATTATTATATTTATTGGTGTTTTAATCAGGTTATAACCAAGTTGTGTCTTGCTAATAGTTATAGACTTTTTATTAACTATTGTGCTGTGCGGTTTTATGAAATTGCGGTTTATTGAGGCGTTATAATACACCTCATTTCCAACTACAATCGCTTTACTAAGATTTGAGCTAATTGGAATGGATGTTCTAAAAGTTAAAGGTTTCTACTTGCTTCAGTCTTCAACTGCTTTATTAAACTACAAAACTATGGTGTTGGTAGGGTATCCCCACCCACCAAAAATATTGGAACCTTTTCTGCGGCGGTAATTTTTGTATATTATGCTTTGTCTAAAGTCGATTTGGTGCGCAGATCACTTTTGCTCACGTGTCACTTTTAGATGTTTTGGTGGGGTAATCTCATAAGCTGCCAGCCACCCGGATTTTGGGTGGGTATACATCGCTCCCTAAATTTAAGGAGACCCCCTTGGGAAAATTTTAGATACTTTTTTATGCTAATTTTCTTCCAAAAACGTAAATTTTTAACACATATTCATGTTTTTACGCCCTTTTTACACCAGAATATCGCTTTTTATTCAATAAAATGTAGTATTATATTTATCCTATAAAAAGAATTATTATTAAAGTTATTATGGTGTAAAACTGTTTTGCTGTGGACACCGGACCCCACCTGACCCCCCTCTAGATTTTAAAATTTTGCACCCCGGGTCGACCCTCCTAAAAAGCTAGGGGGGGAGGTCCGGATCCCCTTGGGACCCCCTCCTAGAATTCAAAATTCGATTTACCCCGGGTAACCACCCCCCTAGCTTGCCGGACCGTTCTCACCTATGAATGGAGTCCACCCCACGGCAGATGGGCAGGGCGGTATACCTCCTAAAAATCCCGATTACAGCCGACACCCCTCTAAAATTTTGGGGTACCCCGAACACCCTCCTAAAATTTGGGGAGTCCCAGTTCTAAAAACGTTAAAAATGAGGTATTTGAGGTATACCCCGAAAAATTTTTTGGGACACAACCCCAAATTTGGGGGATCGAGTATACCCCCCCCCCCCCAAAAAGAAAATCCGGGAGGCTGCCCATCTATGGTCCACAAATAAATCATTATAAATCAGTAAACTAAGTGTTTCTATGTCTAAAATATTGAATTTTATATACATACTAAAACAGCCTATTTAGGCCTAAAAAGTGTATTTAAATACTGTTTTTTACTAAAAACCCGTGTTGGCTGCCGCGTCCCGCCCCACTTCGCTCCTGGCAAATTTTGTGAACGCATTTTTTGCGACGCTCTTAAAAATGGAAACCTTACATTTTCCTAAGCCTAAGCGAAACCTAAAAATCAAACAAATCTTTTTTGTGATAAATTTATAAAATTGGCCGAAATAGGCCAAGAGCGAGGTTGGTCCCATCCCAGCAAAAAAGTAATAAATTTAATTTGCAAAAATTTTCTGGGAGCGAAATCATACATGGGCAAGTTGGTCCGGAGGGGGGGGGGGGTTAAACCCCAAATTAGGGGGGGGGGGGTTAAAATCCGAGAAACGCAAAATACCCATATCGTTTTTTTTCTGGAGTGCATTTTACCCATATCGTTTTTCGATTTGGAAGGAAAAATAGGTTAAAAACACTAATTTTAGGTCAAAAAGCCCTCTTTATTGCATTTTTGAGCTTTTTATTGCTTAAAACATTCATTTTAACCTCAAAACTTAAGTTTGGAGGCAGTTAGAAGTCATTTTAAAGACATTTTTTTTCTTCATTTTTCCAAAATTGGGGGGTTAACTTTTTCTCCCCCCCCCCCACTTCTGAGTGGGGGGGGGTTAAACGTAAACCCCCCTTCTCATATTTTGGGGGGGGGGTCAACCCCCCAACCCCCCCCCCGTGCCCATGTATGAGCGAAATGGGTCAGGAGCGAAGAGGCGGAGCGAAGTGGGCCGTTCCCGTTTTTGATAGTAAATAAAAAATTATGTAAATTGGTCAGGAGGGGTGGAGGCTAAAAATTATGCCTCGCTGAGGAGGGTCAGGCCGGACCGTTCTCGAGTTTTGGGGGAAAGGGGGCCTGGGTTTTTTCCAGGGGGTCCCAAATTTTGGCTCTAAGGGGATAAACCCTTCTGTCCCCCCCAAACATCTATGACCCCGGGTCGATCTCCTCCTAAAAAGCGGGGGAGGGGGCGGGTCGGACCGTACTTGGGCAAGTTGGTCCGGAGTGCGGGGGGTTAAACTCAAAATTAGGAGGGATTAATAAAGTCCGAGAAACGTATTTTACCCATATCGTTTTTCGATAAAAAAAATAGGTAAAAAAACGCTAATTTTAGGTCAAAAAGTCTTTTTTATTGTATTTTTGAGCTTTTTATTGCTTAAAACATTAGTTTTGACCTCAAAATATAAGCTTGGAGGCAGATATAAGTCATTTTAAAGATACGGGACGCCGTGGGACCGTGATATCCTGAAATTCAAAATGCGATTTACCCCGGAGACCACCCCCCTAGCTTCCGGGACCGTGCTTAACTATGCTTGGGGGCGGTTAATCTTCTTTTTATTTCTCCTTGTAGGCTCGTACTAAGAGAGGGGGCTTTGGTTGGTTAATTTTATCGATAATTAGGGTGCAGCTTCTTTTACATTGAGTATTTATTTAAACAAATCTTATTTTTACTATTTTTTATTTAAAATCATATAGATATAAGCCTTTTGTTGTTGGTAACAGAAATTAAATCCGCAGCTTCCCTTCGTCTTTTGCATTAAGAAAGAAGGATAAGCAGCTATAGTGTGTATCAGCTGTCTTCAATCATAAAAGTTTTTATATGACTCGTCGGCCAGACGAAGATATCTTTTTTACTAACAAACAGGCGCGCTGCGCGCGGTTTCGGGGGAGTAATATAATAATTCGGGATGTAAAGCACGCCCTCGTTGCTTTATCCCGTAAAGTGCTTTTACCCAGAAAACAAAATTTGTGTTTATTCATAATATAATCTATTCTGGATAGATCTAACTATATGTGCCCTAGGGAAAATAAGAGTCGCCCTGACTCTTATTTCCTCTTGCTCCTTTTGAGTACAACCCCCCCCCCCCCGCAGCCTCTTTAAGATGCTAAACCCCTGAACCCCTTCTTTCCTAAGTTCCTAACTCCAAAAATTTTTTAAATTTTTATAAGTGAATTTAACACAGAAAATGTGATAATATAAATGTCTGCTCACAGAAGTCTTTATTACTGTTTTTCACTTAATTTTTTTACCATTTTTAAGCAGTTTTAATAGCATTTAAAGTAATTTTTAATGATTTTTTAACCTAATTAGCATTTAAAGTAATTTTTAATGATTTTTTTAACCTTTTTCTTTATTTTGACCATAAAATTATACCCCCTGCCTGGGCCATACATGGGCATGTTGGTCCGTCACAACACCGCATTAAATTATTAGCCATTTTTCTGTGGTAATTTCTTTCTGAAATCCAAATCGAAGTAAAAACGCTAGAAATCTTGCTGAAATGGAGATTTTAAAGCTTTGCGGCCGTATTCTTTTTTGCAATTGCAAATCTCTTTTTCAAATGCGCCGTTGTATTAGAATTGGCAACGCAGAAGAACTTAACTGCTCGCGGTTTGTTTACCACAATAGAAGCGGGGGTTGTTGATTTTGGCAGAGCAGAAAACAGAGTGCGTATCTTCGACGCCGGCTGTATTGCGACTAAATAAGTCCCAATGGGCATAAAATAAATACAACTGTGACTTGTTATACATACAATACGTTGCAATTTCATATGTGAAAGGAGTCACAGTCGACTTATTTTGTACTGTTTGTGAATTATTTCGATGCAAAATACGAATGTATCGCGTGATTTTTACAGAATAAATCACATTAAGTTTAAAAATAATTGTGATTGGACTATTTTTTAGCATTTTTATAAACATTGATATTCAGAACTCAGAATCTTGCTTGTGTATATTATACTGTTTGTGACTTATTTTGCCGTAGTGAGGAAAAAATAGGTATAAATATAAAAGTCACAACACAACCATTTGTATTTTGGAGTGGCTCGACTCGTTTTGCCGTATCTTTAAGAAACGATATGGCGGTATCTTTTAAATCCTAGCTCCGCAGAGTAAACCGAGGGTATATATAGCAGGTGTGTCTATTCAAAGAAAAGACAAGGCTGAAATAGATGAGTGGACAGGGAAGGTCAACCAAACATCAGGGCGGCACGGGGTTTGCAAATATCGGATGGGCAAAAAAAATTTTTTGTACCCATTCATTAATTATTTTTTTACCGATTTTTGCTCATACTTAAAATAACAAACAAAACAAAGCACCTGATAATTTTGTATTAATATTATTGTATTATTATTTTTGTTATATGGTTTTAAATGGAGATCTTTTAGGAATGGGTAACAGCGACGGACATCCGTATCATGCTGACCCGGATGAACACTTTCGGAGACGAAGTGTACGGAGACCCTCGGGTGTTAAAGTCCTACTTCTACGCCATTTCCGACTTCGCCGTCGGAGGAAGGTAAGGTAGAATGAGTCGTAATGACTAAGTATATATAGTAAGCTTACCCATTCCCAGGGAATAAAAGGCTACTCAAAAGTGGCTAAGTCATAGATAGACACTTTGGATATGTCAAGTCATAGATAGACACTTTGGATATTTCTAGGAGAAACCAGGACGTACACCGAGGGTTTAATTTTTGAAAGAGTCTTAGTACAAAAAAATTTTAAGAGAGGAAAAGCTCCCGCTCCATAGGTGAGAAAGGGGGGGCAGGATGGGATCCGCACCCCCCTGGCTTTTTAGGGGGGTCGACCCCGGGTGCTTCAAATTTAGGGGAGGGGGGTCCAATTTTTGGACAAAATTTTAACTCAATAATTTAAATGTTTTTAGGTCTAATATTGAATTTTATGTACTAAAACCGCCTATTTAGGCCTAAAAAGTGTATTTAAACACTGTTTTTAACTAAAAAACCGTGTTTTTGACAGTAAATAAAAAAAATACTTCCAAATTGGTGGGAAGGGGGGTCAGTCCGGACCGCTCTCGAGCTTGGGGGAAGAAGGGGGGGGGCTGGATTTTTTCTAGGGGGGGGGGGTCCAAAATTTTGGTTCTAGGGGGGTGGGCCCCTCTGTCCCCCCCAAAAACACCTATGGTCACCCCCCCCCCTAGCCTCGAAATTTTGGCACCCCTCTCCTAGACAAAAATCAAGAGGGCCCTTCCTTCCCCCCAAATCTCCGAATTTTTTACCTCTTATCCCTCTCTAGAATTTGAAATCTGACCCCCCTCCTCCCTCGGGATAATTTTAGGCACTTTTTTATACTAAATTTTTTTCCAAAAACGTGAATTTTTAACACAAATTCATGTTTTTACACCAAAATATCGCTTTTTATTCAATAAAATGTAGTATTATCTTATAAAAAGAACAGTTATTAAAGTTATTATGGTTTAAAACAGTTTTGCTTTGGACACCTGACCCCTCTCTAGATTTTAGAATTTCGCACCCCGGGTCGACCCCCTCTAAAAAGCGGGGGCGGGGGGGAGGAGTCCGGACCACCCAGGGACCCCCCTCCTAGAATTTAAAATTTGATTTACCCCGGGTAACCACCCCCTAGCTTCCCGGACCGTTTTCACCCATGTCCCGCTCTACCCCTTCTTTCTCGAAATTGCTGGGTTGGTGGTTTTTAAAGGTTAAAAACGCAGGATAAACGTAGATAAAGCTGTATTATGCTTTGTTGTTGGCATAATGACGTTTTATATTTTTGTATCCAATGTTTTTAACAGGAAAAACATGTTTTATTAAAGCAGATGCCTTCTTCCGTCCTTCCTGGTTACATCGCTGGGAAAAAAGGGAATACCCGCCTCCAAAATTTTTCGCTGCCTTTAGTGACAAAAATATAAGCGTTTTAGAATACTAAATAGCTAAGATTTCTATCGCGGTGTAAGGAAACAGGCACGACGAGGGAAATAGGGTTTCATGTCCCAAATAAAAGAATCTTAAAAATTCAAGTTTTATGTCGAAAATACGGAAAAATATTATTTAAAAATCATCTAAAAAAAAGGTGGATCAAGAAAAAAAATGGAAAATAAACTATATACACTCGGGCACCCGAAAGTTTATTTCTTGGGGCTCCCTAAATTCGAAAGCTAGGGGTGGAGTGGACCTCACCTAGCCCCCCATGTTTATCTAGAAATCTAATAAATTAGTTTTTTTTTTAAATAAATTTGTTTTAGGTGCAAATGCAATGGGCACGCAAGCAAATGCGTGATGAGCACGGGATTGGGGCAGGACGCCCGTATGGTCTGCCGCTGCAGGCACAACACTGCTGGACCAGACTGCGATCGCTGCCAGGTAAGGCCCGGGGATGTTCCGAAATTTTTATCCACGAAATGCCCATTCTTGGCGTTTGTATTATTAGGAATTAATATATATTTCAACGATTAATAGCAACAAGGGCGAACGTTCGTTAATTATATCTTTTAAACGTTATTTCTAAAATAATTAAACGCCTTAATGTATCTTTGTTTTTATTGTAAATATTATTATTATTATAATTTAGGAATTCTATAACGACAGGCCCTGGCAACCGGCCACTGTTCAAAATGCCAACGAATGCAAACGTAAGTGTAATTTGTAATTGTAGTAAGTGAAGATTGAAGGTCTGGAAAATTTACATGTATTATTTGCATTCCTTTTTTGCAGAGTGCGAGTGCAACAACCTGGCCAACAAGTGTCGTTTCGACCAGAAACTCTACGAGGAAACCGGAAGCGGGGGCTACTGCGTGGACTGCGGGGGCAACACACAAGGCCAGCATTGCGAAGAATGCCAGGACAACCACTGGAACCCACCCGACGATAACGATCCCAGGTATATAAAATTATTATTTTGTCGTAATCTAAACCGAAACATAAAAATCGAGTTAAATTAAATAGCTAATCAATTGGTTAGAATGTCAAATTGACTATTTTCTTTTTCTCAAATGTCAATAAAGAGCTGTGTTCTCTCAATAGGTGGCTCAATTGAGTGTGAGATAGATGAAGTCAGAGGTAGAAAGAGTGTTTGAGAAGGAGTTATAACCTCCTTATTTCAAAATCCAGAGAAACGTAACTTCATTTACCGATTTATCACTGCGATAACTGCGTCTTTTTTTAAAAAAACCTAGAAGTTAGCTTTATTACCGAAATTTATTTAGGGTTTTGGCATACTGTAAAAAAATTCAAATGAAGATATTTTGTTAAAGGAATATTAGATTTATATCATTATTATTATCATTGAATATTTTAAATAACTAGCTGTTATCTATATCGTATAAAGCCATTGTTCCGTTAGTGAGATATGCTCCTTATATTGAAGTTTGGTTTAAATAAGTTGGTATAGAGTATTAGGCGGTCATATGGAATGTCCATAGCCGGCCCGTTTCTGCTCTAGAAAATTAAAGCAAATCGTAAAAATGTCTATTATCATTAGAAGCGTTAAACTACATCCTGTTTTCAGGTGCGTTCACTGCAACTGTCACAAAGTGGGCGCTGTGTCAGAGCAGTGCAACGACTTGGGGAAGTGCGCCTGCAAGGCCGGGGTCGGTACGGATCAGTGCAGTCAGTGCCTGCCAGGATACTACGGTTTTTCTTCTACTGGATGCCAGTGAGTGGATTTTTGCTGTTTTTGGATTTTTGCTGTTTTTTTTTTGGTTTTTGATGTTTATAAAATAATAATATTCCCCGGAGGTTCGAGCTCTATAGCTCTAAAAACAAGCACGTAAAACCGGTGTGAGAATTTCGTTTAGAATTTACTTTTGGTTTTTATCAGGCTTACAATTTTTTTAACCGTTCGTGTGATCGTTTCTTGCCATAGGTGTCCAGGGAGGATGATAGAGGATGATTTAACTCAGAAGAATTATTAAAAGCCCGGTCACCTTCTGAAGTTTTTAAAAAAAAACCCTTGATTTTTTATGGTTTTAGTGTAAAAAAAAGTAAAGGCGGTAAAAGTGGTTGGAAATCTTCGGGGTAGTTATACACTCAGATCTGATTGGATACCCTCAATTTTTTAACCAGTGTTGCCCTGCATATCTACAGACCTCAGTACTGCCCCCAGGGTTTTATTGGGGGGTTACAATTCCAAAACGGGGGAGGGCAATTTTTTTAAAACAGGGCGGTGCAAAAAACGGGGCAAGGCAAGCAGGGGAGAAAGAAAAAAAAGAAAGAAAAAGAAGAAAGGGAGAAAAAAAAGCTAATTAAGGTAAAAATAGGTTTAAAATGTCTTAAAATGCATTAAAATAGGCTTCGTAATGATGGCGTCACAATAGGTCAAAAATGGCGCCATAATTTTTGGGTACTTTTTCATTTTTGAGCGGGGGGCAAATCCTCCAATAAAGGGGGGCATTTCCAGACCCTGCGCAGGTCAGATCATCTATGTTTAACAAAATCAAAAATTATTGGATTAGCCTGACGGAACGTTCCGAACAGATTTAGTCATATTAAGAGTAGTTAATGATTATTTACGCTATTAATCAATAATCATACTAAGAAAATTATGTGTTTAGGGATTGTGGGTGCGTTAAAGACGGTTCCTTCGGGAACGAACCGCGCTGCGAACCGGCGGAAGGTACCTGCTACTGTAAAGCTAATGTAGAAGGAAAACAGTGTGAATCATGTGAGATTCGTTTATAGTTAACTAAATAATATTAATATAAAACCAGAGTTTTTTTTTGGCAATTTAACAAAATAAAATACTGTACTTTTTAATAAAATTAAATAGTGGAGTTTTTTTTTAATATTATTATTGTTATTATCATTATTATTTAGGCAAAAGCGGTTTCTTCAACAAGGACTTGGACAACGAGTTTGGATGCACGCCCTGCTTCTGCTCCGGCCACTCCACAACCTGCTCTTCTCAGGGCGGATACTACAAGTTCAACGAAACGTCCACCTTTGAAGCTAGTAAGTTTAACAAAGAAAGCAGTATAAAACATTTTGGGCTGCTTAATTTTATGTTGAAATACTTAATAAAAAGGATGCGCTTACGCAACAAACCTGTTATTTAAAAAAAATTATGCCGGTGCACAACATTTTTATTAATATTTTAGAGTATTATTTGGTGTTTTGTTTTATTTTTTATTTTACAATGTTTTATGCGCGCTCAAATTATTGAACACAATTTTCATGTTTAAGTCTCCATTAAATAACATTGTCATGATAATTATTTGATTAAATGAGTATTAGGTTTGTTTTGGCTTAGGTTTGATTAAAAAACATAAATTGGTGTGAAACAGTTGATAGGCGCACAATTATTGTGCGTCAATTCTATATTTTTGCGCACAATTTTGTGCAATAGATTGATTCATTCGTTCCAGGTGAATAGCCGTCTGGATTTGGTAAATCGTAAAACCCGAGAAAAAGTGAATGGGTCTCTTTCAAAAACGCTATTATTGCAGTGTTTTTAATACTGGAACCCACGAATTTTGAGATGTGAGTCTGGGTTAATCTCAATTTTTAGAATTAGGAGATGTTTAAAGATTGTTAGGGGTCTTCTAGAGGCGTAAACCCTCCAATCCTATGTCTGCCACCTTGAGCTGCGTACCATTTTCGTGGGTCAATTTTATATTTGTTATTTTGTATTATTTGTTTTTAAGGCACGGAGGAGTGGAGCGGGTATTCGGATGGGGAAGTGTCCGTACCGCTGACCCTGTCCGAGCAAGAACAATCCCTGGTGCTCAAAGCTGATCATCACAACCCGAAGCCTTACTATTTCGTCGCGCCCCAAAAGTTCCTGGGAAACCTCCGCCAAAGCTACAACCAGCACCTTATCTTCACGCTGAACGTGAATAATGTAAGCGGATTTAATACATTATAAAATTAAAATAATTTGATTTAAAATGATACATAAATATTATTTTAATTTTGTATTATTAATAATAATGAATATTTTGATTTATAAAATTTCTAGGAGGAGGTGCACAATCTGGACAGAGATGTCATAATAAAGGGGGCGAACGGTCTCGAAATTCATCTTAGACTCCTAGCCCAGGGTCACAGAAATCCCATTGGGAGAATGAAACAGGTAAAGAATAAAAGGGTACTGGTGTCTTATTCTGAAGGTAAATTAAAAGTGATATTATCAACGATCAAAATTCGACCCAAAAATCAAAATTCAAAATTTAATTGGTCAAAAAATTTCCAATTCCAATGATCAATAACCGAACGGAATGGCTTTTTCTCTTTAATATAAATATTATAATTTTGCGCCTATAAAATTATGAACGCCATGTTGCATTTTCTTCTCAAAGTTTTGTGTGTGATAATATTTCCAAACAACACAGGCAAAATTCTTAGGATTCTAGTCCCGAATCACCAAAAGACGGTTTTATTTTGTCAGAACGCGGCTTAATTTTCCAGAATCCGTTTTGAATTTTATTTATCTTTTTCATAAATTAATCAATGCAATTAACTAACCAATTCTGTTCTGCTTCGTTATCCTAGGTTTAGCTGGTTAGCTGTTTTTGTTCTTTCTGGTTTTTATTTAAATTTGTTGTAGCTGTGGTTATGTTAGGCTAAGGTGTTCTCTCTTTGGCACTGTCGATGTTGTGCACCCGATAAGAACGCCAAAAATTCTAGGCGGTGCGGTAGGAGCATTATCTATCTATCTATCTGAATTAATTATATTATTTATATACCGGGTGTAGTTTGTCGTGTCACGGTCTAAGAACCTGGCCGTTTCCTACCTACTTAGAATTTAAATGAGATATAAATTTAACAAAGTCTGAACTCCGGAAGCCCAAAATTTTTAAAAACCCGAAAACGTGTAATTTCAATAAAAAATATCGTTTGCGTTTCTGTTGCGACTGATTTTCGCAGAATTTCAGTACGTAAGACACCTTCTTACACGACTGCAATTTCAAGAAAAAAATAAAAAATAATTTTGTATTTAAGACGTTCAAATACCGGATTCACGAACATCCGAAATTCGGATGGCAGCCCCGCCTGGACACTCAACGGTTTTTGGAACTCCTGTCAGACGTCGTGTCGCTGAAAATCAGAGGCACATACGCCACTGGACGTAAGTTTTTATTTTAATATTAACATTATAAATAATAATTTGTTATTAATATTGTTATTACTAATGTTACTATTATTATTAAAGGTGCTAAATAATACATATAAGAAAAAAGCATATTTCTTTTAAATTTCATAAAAATGTTTTATCTGTTAAGCAGATATTTATAATTTTTAAAGTGAAGAATATCTGATATATATTATAAAACTCCAGAGAATTTTAGAATAGCTAACACAACACATTATAAACAATAAATAATAAAAATGTGAATTTAGAAATTTTATAACAATATTTAATATGTGATAAGTTTAGAAATCGCGCAATTACATGAAGTGATTTTGGAGAGCACCACCAACAACCCGGCCAGTGGATCGGAAGAGGCCGGCTGGATCGAGCAGTGCGACTGTCCTAAAGTTAGTTTCTTGCCTCTGGGTTTGTTTTGGTTTTTTTCGGTAATATTGGTTTGTAATATTAGTTATTCAAACGCTAATTGGGTCGGCTGAAGAAAGTTTTGGGGCTATATCTCAAAAACCCTTTGCTAGCGTTTTTATACTGTGAGTCTGACCGAACCTCCGTATGTTAGTTGTTTGGGTGATGTCTGGAGTTCTCTGGGCCACCGGAAAAAGCTGCGAGATTGGAAGTTTGTGCTGAAGCCTTACTGCTTCTATGATTTCAAGGGCAGAAATTCCTGTTTTAACGGGACTCTCTCGTTCAGCTAAGGCTAACCCCGTCATTAAAATATTTCACCTGAAATAAAGTAAATTCATAAGGTTCCTTTGTTAATGTTCCCCCTAGTTTCGAAAATTTCTCCATTCTGAATAACATAGATGAGAACGGTTGGGGAAGCTAGGGGGGAGTGGTTACCCGGGGTAAATCGAATTTTGAATTCTAGGAGGGGGGTCCCAAGGGGGTCCGGACCATAGGTGAGAAAGGGGGGCAGGGTGGGGTCCACCCCCCCTAGCCTCGAAATTTTGGGGCCCCCCTAGACGAAAATCTAGGGGGAGCCCCCCCTCCCCCCAAATTTCTGAATTTTTTATCCCTGACACCCCCTCTAGATTTGGAAATCTGACCCCCCCCCCTTCCCTCTCGGGAAAATTTTAGGTACCTTTTTTATACTAAATTTTCTTCCAAAAACGTGAATTTTCATCACATATTCATGCTTTTACACCCTTTTTATACATGAATATGGCTTTTTATTCAATAAAATGTAGTATTATCCTATAAAAACAACAATTATTAAAGTTATTATGGTTTAAAACTGTTTTGCTTTGGACACCGGACCCCACCTGACCCCCATCTAGATTTCAAAATTTCGCACCCCGGGTCGACCCCCCCTAAAAAGCTAGGGGGGGGGGGGCCGGAGCCCCCTGGGGCCCCCCTCAAGATTTCAAAATTCGATTCACCCCGGGTAACCACCCCCCTAGCTTTCCCGACCGTGCTCACCTATGGTCCGGACCCCCTCCCCTAACTTTTTAGGGGGGGGGGGGAAGGGGGTTGACCCGGGGTGCGAAATTTTGAAATCTAGAGGGAGGTCAGGTCCAGGTGGGGTCCGGTGTCCAAAGCAAAACAGTTTTAAACCATAATAACTTTAATAATTGTTCTTTTTATAGGATAATACTACATTTTATTGAATAAAAAGCGATATTCTGGTATAAAAAGGGTGTAAAAGCATGAATATGTGATGAAAATTCACGTTTTTGTAAGAAGATTTAGTATAAAAAAGTACCTAAAAATTTCCCGAGGGGAGAGGAGGGGTCAGATTTCAAATTCTAGAAGGGGTCAGGGGTAAAAAATTCGGAAATTGGTGGAGGGGGCCCCTAGATTTTCGTCTAGGGTGGGATCCCAAAATTTCGAGGCTTGGGGGGTGGACCCCACCCCATACATGGGCACGGCGGGGGGTGGGGGGAGGGTTGAACCCCCCCCAAATTCTGAGAAGGGTGGTTTAACCCACCCCCACTTAGAAGTGGGGGGGGGGGAAGAAGGTAGACCCCCCCCATTTTCGAAAAATGAAGAAAAAAAATGTCTTTAAAATGACTTCTAACTGCCTCCAAACTTAAGTTTTGAGGTCAAAATGAATGTTTTAAGCAATAAAAAGCTCAAAAATGCAATAAAAAGGGCTTTTTGACCTAAAATTAGTGTTTTTAACCTATTTTTCCTTCAAAATCGAAAAACGATATGGGTAAAATGCACTCCAGAAAAAAAACGATATGGGTATTTTGCGTTTCTCGGATTTTAACCCCCCCTAATTTGGGGTTTAACCCCCCCCCCCCCACTCCGGACCAACTTGCCCATGTATGGTGGACCCCACCCTGCCCCCCCCCTTTCTCATCTATGCTTAATAACCGGAGCTCCAAATCGTGGTAATTAATGGACCACTGTAATCACCTTATGGTCGTTTGCCGCCAACCGTCTTTCCATCAAAGCTGATCTATAGCGCCTGATACTGATAAGCTCCTCGTCTTGTTTACCCCCTCGCTGTCCCGTCTTCCCCCTCTTGTCACCGTTAGGACTACCTTATTTCATATATATGAAATAATTTTATATTTAGGGTCACACAGGAAAGAGCTGCGAGGACTGCGAGTTGGGCTTCAAACGGGATTGGTCTCGAGACCCGCGGCGCCGCGGTCTGCCATCCCTCACCCGCTGCGTCCCCTGCGAGTGCAACGGGCACGGGACGCAGTGCGACACCAACAACGGGACTTGTCTCTGCCAGCACAACACGGCCGGAGAAAACTGCGAGTTCTGCGCAAGGGGATTTTATGGAAATGCACTGAATGGGAACGAGAGCGACTGCCAGCCCTGCAACTGTCCCCACGGGGAGCCCTGCTTCGTCTTTGAAGCCGGTAAGTAGAGAGGTTTCACTGTTATGTTCTGCGATTTTTACGGAATGTTGGAAAACCAGTTTGTTACAATCTTTTTAGAATTTCTAGGGTAGTCGCATGCAAGTCTTGGAAACCTACTTTATTTACGGTGCCACTCTCCTATTAAGAACGCCCCATATACTCCGTTATTTAAGCTACTAGTTACAGTTGTTCCGCCCCCAACAGAATCCTTCTTGCTTTAGTGTCATTTTATTTCGTCGAATATGTTTTTTCTTTGTTAGTTTCATACTTAACTTTAGCAAGAAAATTACAAAAGAGAATTGCCGAGTCAGGCGCGTATATAGGATTTTGCTGAGGGGGTAGGGGCGGTCTGACAATGTCTCGACGGGGGTTAGCGCCGTAGCTGCACCGCGTAGCGGCGCAAAGCCGACGCGAAGCGTGGGCGGGGGGGGAGAGTGTCTGGGCTGGAAGTATCCCTCCAGCCGCCTGAGGCGAAAATTTTTTAAATATGCACTTAAAAACTGCTTAAAAATTGTGTCAAGCGAATCATATGATCATAGTTTTACATGAGTTTCGATAACCTAAAGCTTTATTAAGTTTGTTACTGTTGTAGCAACACCAAGCCGAGCGTCGGTCGGGGGGGGGGTGTAGTTGGTGTTCCCCTAGCCGCCGGAGGCGAAAATTCTTTTAATAAAGCACTACAAACATAGATGAACACGGTAAAAAAGCCAGAGGGGAGGTGTTTACCCCGGGGAAATGACATTTCAAAATTTAGGAAGGGGTCCTAGGGGGGTCGAACCCATAGGTGGGCAGCCTCTCAGATTTTGGAGGTATAGGGGGGGTCAAATTTTAGGGGGGGGGACGGCAAGACCTAAATTTTGAGGGGGGGTGTACCCAATATTTCCGCGCTGCCTTAAAATGGGCTTAAAACGCGTAAAAAAACGTAAAACAAGCTTATAAATGCTTTAAAACAGTGTAAAATTGAAATAAGACCTTATTGCAACTTACAAATTTTATTTTTTTAATTCTTTTATTAATAATGTTTTTATATATTCTTATAATTAGATTAGAAATCATAGTTTTTTTTAATAATTATGTAATAATATTATTGTCTTGATTATAAAGTCAAATATCACAAACTTTTTAATCCATAATCTTATATTTATCTAAAGATTATATACATACATGGGCGTAGCCAGGGGGGTCTAGACACCCCCTTTTGCAGTGGCGTGCGCAGGATTTCATTTCGGGGGGGGGGCGGTCTGGGTGGCCCTACTAACGCTGAAGAGAGGTCTGGGGGCGGTAGCCCCCAGATATGGGGGCTCTCCGGGGGGAGAGCCCCCAGCGGGGTCAAGTGGCTCCGCCCCTTGTCAGGGGGGTCCGGGGGGGCAGAATGCCCCCCGGGGGAGAAAATTTTTAAATTAAGGCGCTAAAATACACTTGAAATTTTAATTCCAGATGATACTTATTACAAAATGTAAGGTTTCTTATACCTAAACATTTAAAACATTCGTTTAAAACGTTAATTAAAGGATAATAGTGTTTATAGTAGTTTTATTAAAAAAATAAAAAAATTTAAAAAATTGTACCTATTTACTTGTTTATTAAACTGTATACCTTAACTACTGAACGGGATAATCGATTTGTAATCGAAAAACTATAATAAATTGTCACTTAACAATTAACTTTCCGCGCGAAGCGCGGAAAATTTTTTTTAGTCATTTTATCACACTTAAAAAAAATTTTCTCTGGGAGGCGAATTTGGGGGAGGGGTGTCCCCGGGTACCCCAAATTTAGGGGGGGGGGGTGTCAGCAAAATCTGAAATTTTGGGGGGTATAACCCCACCCCAACCCCCCCCTGCCCACCTATGGTCGCGACCCCCCCCCCCCTTAGCTTTCTAGGGTTTAAGGTATAATAATAGATTTTTATAAGATAATACTACTTTTTATTGAATAAAAAGCGATATTCAGGTATAAAAAGGGTGTAAAAACATGAATTGGTGTAAAAAATTCACGTTTTTGGAAGAAAATTTAGTATAAAAAAAGTACTTAAAATTTTCTCGAGAGGGGAGGGGGGGGGTCAGATTTCTAAATCTAGAGGGGGGTCAGGGGTAAAAAATTCGAAAATTTGGGGGAGCCCCCCTGGATTTTTTTCTAGGGAGGGGCCCCCAAAATTTCGAGGCTAGGGGGGTGGACCCCACCCTAACCCCCCCTTGTTCATCTATGACTACAAACTGCTTAAGAATTGTCTCCAGCTAATCATAAGCATAGTTTTACTTTTTTTGTTAACATAATCATAATCAGACCTGTGCACTGCCCCCCCCCCGGGGGTTTAAACGGGGAGGGGAAATTTCAAAACGGGGGGCAACTTTTTTGAAACGGGGGAGGCAAGCAGGGGGGAAAGAAAAAAAAGAGAAAAAAGGAGAGAAAAAAGAGAAAAAAATGAAGGGGAAACGAGAAAAAAGGGACAAAAAAAGCCACTAAAAGGGACAAAAAAGTCCGAGTGTACACTAAATTTCTGACAAAATATTTTTTTAAAAACTGTTATAGGCAGTTTTTTAAGTTGTTTAAAACTAATTGCAGTGCGAAAAAAGTAATAATTATTTCAAAGAAAATCACTATTTAAGTATTTTACTGTAAGAAAACTAACCGTGCGTTAAAAAGCATTATCCTTGAAAACTGCCTGAAAATATCGGATTATTGAGAGAAAAAAAGTCGGACAAAGTCGTGCATGTGGGACTTTTCTAAAAAAATTTTGTTCCAAAATTTAGTGTACAGTCAAAAGTTCTCTTGTGTTATTATTGATTTTAATAAGTAATGTGATTATTATTACTTGTATGACAGTTGCACCTCCAAAAACCTTAAAACTTTTTTAGTCGAATATTTCAGATGAGTTGTTAGAAAGTATTTATTTTTAGTAGTGTAGTGCGCATTATTTTTATTATTTTTTACCCGTATTTCATAAGCTTAATTTTGTTTTATTTGTTTCAGACGGTGGCTTGTTTTGCACGGACTGCAAGGAGGGGTACGAAGGGCGCTATTGCGACATCTGCGAGGACGGATATTTCGGCGACCCGGCGAACGGGGAGGAGTGCCAGAAGTGCAACTGCAACACCAACATCGATCCCAACGATGTGGGGAATTGCGATAAGTGAGTCCTAGCTGCACAGTAGTTTTAGTTTAAGTTAGTAGCGAAAATTAAGTTTTAATTTTAAAATGGGGATGGGGTTGAGTAAATTTAGGTTAGGTAAAGTTTAATTTGAAGGTTATTTTCCGGAATGGGAGGCTAAACATGCGTCACCATGTTTATTCGAAGAGAGCGAGAGGGAGTTAAATCACTCTTTGAGTGGAGGGGGGTAGTCAAAAAATCGGTCAAAAGGTAAAGGGGGCAGGACACAGGAATAGCCTTTCAGAGGTATTGGTGGGGGGAATGCCACACAATACCCATACATGGGCACAGGGGGGGGGGGTTAGTTGCCCAAATTATGGAGTGAGGGTTTGTTAAACCTCCCCCCCCACACTCTGAAGTAGGGGGGGGATAAAAGGTTACCCCCCTCAATTTTGGAAAAATAAAGAAAAAAAATGTCTTTAAAATGACTTCTAACTGCCTCCAAACTTAAGTTTTGGAATCAAAATACGTGTTTTAAGCAATAAAAAGCTGAAAAA
This sequence comes from Microlaimidae sp. YZB2_3, assembly GCA_030248175.1. Taxonomy (NCBI): domain Eukaryota; kingdom Metazoa; phylum Nematoda; class Chromadorea; order Desmodorida; family Microlaimidae; species Microlaimidae sp. YZB2_3. Next base: position 4,959 of record JASAMX010001967.1, on the reverse strand, counting down.
TACAATAAAACAGGCTTTTTGACCTAAAATTAGCGTTTTTTTATACCTATTTTCCTTTCAGAATTGAAAAACGATATAGGTAAAAATTCACTCTAGAAAAAAACGCTATGGGTAAAATGTGTTTCTCGGATTTTAACCCCCTCTTAAATCCAGGTTTAACGCCCCTCCTCCGGACTTAGTTGCCCGTGTATGACGGTACCCCTCCGTGATCTATATAGTGTGATCCATTCTGTCATGGCAATGTATATTAATTGGATTAAGGAATACGGGGCGCTGTCTCAAGTGCATTTACGACACGACGGGATCCCAATGCGAGAAGTGCAGGGATGGCTACTGGGGTGACGCCCTTGCAAACGCCAAACACGACTGCCAGGACTGCCGGTGCTACAGACCCGGTACGGTAAAACAGGTATAATCAGTCTACTTAGATTTTTACTTTTTTCGCTTTTAGGGATTTAGACATAAGGATTTAGAGTCTTAAAGCTTAAACTTAAAGGGAACTTAAAGTGCTAACAAGGTACACAAACTATTTTTTGTGTTGGGGACTGAGATTTCATATTCATGTCTCAAAGCTCCTAAAGTTTTATAGCGGATATAAATTCCAAATTAAAGCTTCAAAAACCCCGTATATTTTGTTGAGTTAATTCATTTTCTAGTTGGCTTATTAGTGTAGGGGCAATATCTATTTAGCAGTAGTATAATATAGGTTAGCATAGCTGTAGTACGGTGATATTTTTTTAAAATTAGATTTATTATTTTGCTGAATTATAATAATGTCTAATTTTGTAGATGTAGTATTTAATCAATTTTATTTTAGTTTCATTACGCGTGTAGTCAACCGTGAAACCCAGTTTGTTTCTTATATCCTATATTAGCGAATATCATTATTATTTTTTATTATTAGTATTATAATTTTTCTTTTTTACTAAAAATAATAAAATAGTATAGTAGGTAAATTGTAATTATAGCGGCGTTTCTCTCGAAACACTTAAATATTTTTTAGTATAGCACGCACACACACTGGTAATTAGTAGTATTATCGAGCAATTTAATCAGTTATAATTAGAGAATAAAATTAGTACTCCTCTGTATTGTAATAACCAAAGTAACCGAAAGCTTTTTTAACACTGCAGTCGGCTGATCAGGAAGTTCTCACCTGTGCTCAGAGCGACGGGCAGTGCGAGTGCTTGCCGCACGTCCAAGGGCAGCGCTGCGACCAATGCGAAGACGGATACTTCAATATCACCAGCGGAATCGGATGCGAGGTGAGTGGGCTAATTAATGTCTACTGAGGGCAGAGAAGGTAGTTGGACTTTACACCATTTTCTGGGGAGTGAACTTCTTTTTTTACAGGTTTATTATGTCTTTTGTCTGAATTGGGGACACTTCGTTCCTGGCAAATTTTGCGAACGCATTTTTTGCGACGCTCTTAAAGATGGAAACCCTACATTTTCCTAAGCCTAAGCGAAACCTAAAAATCAAACAAATTTTTTTGTGATAAATTTATAAAATTGGCCGAAATAAGAATTTCTTGGGAGCGACTGAAATGTGTCAGGAGCGAAGTGGTTGGAGCGAAATGGATCGTTCCCCTTCTGTCTACAGCCCCTTGAAGATGGGATTAAATTACATTTTTTTTTAAATTGAAGATTAAATACCCAACCAACTTTCTTCTCCCCTTTACCGCTTGTTAACGGTTGAATCCAGTCGTTAATGATGGAGCTTTAAGAATTAAACCAAACAGTAACCTAATAGTGTCGTGTTTGTTAATTTTTATTTCATATTTTAAATAAAAAAACAAATAAAAAATTGCAAAGCAGAAAAACCAATGCAATAACTGTAACAACAGTACCAATTTCCTCTCTTATTTTTGTTTTTCCCAATGCTAATTTTGGTTTTAATTCTGATAGTTGTAAGATAAAACTAACAAAACGATTAATAAAATTTTAATAAAAATTTTAATTAGAAAACTTAATTTACTATATTAAGCTCTTTATTTTTAGTACTTTAGTTTAAAATTATTTTTAATATCTCCTTAAAATTTCCGCGACTGTGGTTTATTATTACTTTGTATCATGATTGCGTGTGTTTTTCTACAGATTAACTGTATTGTAATTATTTTGTCACGTTTATTTGTTTTATTCTGCCGCTTTCAGATGTGCAATTGCGACAGGGAAGGTTCCGTGGACGCCAATTGCGATTTGTCCAATGGCCAGTGCACCTGCAAACCTGGAGTCACAGGTAGGAAGAGAGTTTTTGTTTTGTTATTATTATTTTGTTATTGTTTGAGAACTATTATTTTGTTTTGTTATTGTTTATTGGAACGAATATAATATTCGGTTTAAATCCCGATAACTAATTACCAGTTTTGAATTAAGTTCAGTCCAATTTCACAGTAGGTCGCTTGTGGCTAGTTTTAAAAAATTTGATTTTTTATGGTGTTCAAAAGGATTGTTTTAATTTGACCGTTATTTTTTTTTAAACGGTATTTTAAAAACCAATTTGTGTTTACATTTCTAAAAACACATGGATATGGGTTTTATCGTGCTAAAAATGCATTTTCTAGAGTTTTTTCATAACTAGAAGGTTGCTTTAAAAATCTATGTTCAACTTTCTTCCCAACTGTCCTCCCACAACTTCCATCTTTTTATTTCTTATCAGTGTAAAAAATGTTATTATTGTTTGTTCATACAATTAACAATTTTTCTATATCAGGGCGGAAGTGCGATCAGTGCGAGATCATGCACTACGGATTTGGAGAAGAGGGCTGCGAGCACTGCAATTGCAGCAGAATCGGCAGCTACAATATGACTTGCAATCCCACAGACGGGCAGTGCCAGTGCAGGTAAGGACATCATTTAGTGGCGGTACTGCGTTGGTTTGTTTTTGTTGGTTGATGCGATACCTGGTATCGTCAGATACAAATGATCCACGTTGTTTTAATCAGTCTAATTAGGACGATATGGCCTAATTCTATTATGTGGACAACATTATTTTAGCGCGCTTTATGCTTTTTTAAAAAAATCTATAAATGAGCAAAAAATATTTAGAAGACATCAAAGAGAGAATGTTCAGTAAGTTCTGAATAAAATATTTTATTAAACCAATTGAAGTTATATTGTGAAGGAAAACCTTTATTTATTTATTTATTAATTATTCGTACGGTATAAGATACAGAAGTAACAATTATACACTTATGCACGAATTATTTACATATGGTAAAAAGAAACAAGATAAAATGGCATGCATTTTTACATACAGTCAAGTAAACATATAATTTATTGATTTTTTTGAGTGACAGGCGAAATACTATATTTTTTGATCCCTCTTTTTTCATTTATTTATTTAGAAAAACATTGAATTAAAAATGTTTAACAAATTTTTGAAGAATTTCAGTTTTTAATTTGTTTTTAAAAATTTTGACATTTTTGGAGGTTACAATATTATTATTTAAAGAATTCCAATTAGGGATTACGCGACTGGCAAAGAAATATTTTTAGATGTCACATTTTGCTTTTGGAACCACAAGTTTTTTGCTATGACCCCTAGTGTGCAAATTGTTGGAAAATTTGAAAAAGTCAAATTTGTTCACATCCACAAGTTCGTTTACAATTTTGAAACACTGAACTAAATCAGTTCGAATTCTACGCATTTCTAGGCTTTCAAGAGCAAGGTCTTTTAGGCGTTGGTTGTAACTAGGTTTAGCTTGCAAACACCTAGCATATAATTTACGGGTAAAATACCTTTGAACTTGTTCTATTTTAGAGATATTTTTTTTAAATATGGTGACCAAACAGTTTGTTTCATACTCTAGCAAAGGTCTCACAAATTTTGTGTATGCGTGGACTAAAATATTTTTATTTTTTGTTGAAAATACTCGAAAAATTAGTGAGAGTCTGGCAAATGCTTTTTTAGCAATATTATTACAGTGATATGTTGACTTTAAGTTTTTACAGAAAATTATACCTAAGTCTTTAATTTGGTCTACATTTTCAAGAGGTCGTCTATCTAGCTCAAAAATTTCATTTCGTAGGCTATTTCCAATTGTAAATGTTTTACATTTTTCGTACGCTATTCTCAATTGCCACTTACAAGACCATTTTGCAAAATTATTTAGGGACCAGGGACGTAGCCAGGGGGGGGCGGCCGCCCCCCCCCCCCCCCCCCGAAACGGTCGGACAGGAGGAAAAATAAGGATAGTGGTTGGGCGGGGGGGCCGCCCCCCCCCCCGAAATGGTCGCCAGATAGTAAAATTTGGGGGTTTTCAGAGGCTAAAAATTCAAAATTTTCTAGCGCCTCGCTAATCGCTCGGCGCCAAACTTTAAAATAATTTTAGTACCCCAATGGACCCCCAAAAACCAAAAATTTGTTCCGCTTCGCTTCGCTCAGCGGTCACTTTCTATAGTATACATACATATATCTCGTTATTTATGTTGCCTGATGCTAATGTTATTTCAAAGTTAGTACAATAATTTTTATAAGTAATAAGTACTACACAGAAAGCAAAACAAACAACCTCTCCCCTCCTAAATTTTTCTGCCGCTTATAGCATTGGCTCGGATTTTTTTCATATAGGTAGGTACCCTAGAAAACATGGAGCCGAGATGCTGCTTATGTGCTTTGGTTTACAATGTGGGTTTAGCCAAGGGGTCTGAAACTAACGTCTCTAAATTCCTTTTTTGTAAAATCCAGGCTCTGCCAATGTGTGCTTATGTAATTTTTAACTAAGAAAACATGTTTTTACCGCTAAAAACACTAGATAATAGGTTATTAGGCCAAAAACAGTGTATTATACAGCTTTATCTACGTTTATCACTGCTTTCTTAACTTTTTCAAAAACTAAGGGGGGCTCCCCCCTCCCCCCCCCCCCCCGAAAATTTTTTTTATACTACAATCCACCCCCCCCCAAAATGAAACTCTGGCTACGTCCCTGTAAGGGACATTTTAAATGATTCATTTCTT